>JAVYIG010012790.1:0-51249 GCA_035222895.1 Strongylocentrotus droebachiensis | reverse complement strand
GTCTTCCAAGTCCTCCTTAATATTCCTCGATTTAATACACAAGTTAATGAATCAAGCTTTTTCGGCAAAGGTTTAGAATGAATTATTAATAATAATAATACTCAGTTTTTATATAGCGGTTTCAAGTCCCGCCGCGGCACTAATTTCCTTTGGCAAGACATTGATCTACACTTGCCACACTCAACCCAGGTGAGGTAAATGGGTACCTGGTAGGATTATTCTTGAAATGCACTGTACGCCGATATCGGTAGCCGGAGCTAAAGCTTAGGGTAATAATTTCCAAAGCTCATTCGAAGCGCATAAAGACTAAGTATTATGCGCTATACTAGAACAGATTATATACCTCACTTAAGTAATCAGCAATCTGATTGGTCGAAATTGCATTCATAAACTTTAACTGTTCCTGTAAAAACAGACCTATTTTCCCCAATAACCATGGTTATTGGGAAAATAGGTCAGTCTCCATGGTTACCCCATAGGTTTACATGTTAAAAAATGGTCTGAGCGATTGAGGATACCGTACGTTGTGCGAACAATAATATTGGTCGGTAATTTCAATACAATTGAATCTCGATCGATCTTACCGACAATTTTATCTTGCATTGTTGACATGGGAGACGAAAATAAACTCTCAAAAACAAAAAAACAACCATCTGCCGATAGATCTTGATCTAAGTTCGTGCCAATATGCATTGCAAAAGTAAAAGAAGGGTCCGTTTCATGGAGCTTTTGCGAAGCATCCCTCACGCGAAGCCGTTTTCAATCCATTTTAATGTATATATTGGAAAAAAACTGCCAAGCAAGGTAACAGTGCGCGATAGCCGAGTGGTCTAAAGCGTTGGTTGTCGATACATCACCTGTTGTACGCAAGAGTTCGAATCCCATCTTCGACAAAAATAAAAAGAAAAAATATTTTTTAGTCTATTTTTTTCGGCATATAAAAGTATTAATGACTGCTTTAATATTCGAGAAATAGTTGTTTTTATACGCTCTCGGGAAGGTTACAATTGGGCTATTCCCCTCGGCACGCCTCGGGTAATAGCACAATTCTAACCTTCCCTTGAGCGTATAAAAACAACTATTTCTCTCAAAGCAGTCATTAAAGCGTATCTGCCATAGTTTACAGGAGGGATTAGAGCGCCCTGCAAGGTCACTGGACAGGTGGTTATCTCATCAACTCAGCTCTCAGTTAACATAAGAAAAAGAGGATCATGGGGGACCAATGGTCCCGATTAGGCATTGTTTGTTATATAGAGGGCGCAAGTAGCTACAAGTAGTGCAGTGGGCCTTTAATACTATACTATTATTATTATTATTATTATATCCTAAATTGTGATATTGTTCACAACTTAAATGCGTCATAAAATGCTGCTTTTTAAGAGCAATTTCAATGTTAACTCATGCTTACGGAAGTTTTCTGAGTGTATCTTACTCTTCTCAATGTCTTCTTTCTTTTGTATTCCTTTTCTCCATCAAAGCACATAGGAACATGTTTGTGATATGTGTTAGTATTATTTTTATTATTAGAAGTAGTAGTAGTAGCAGTAGTAGTAGTTGTAGTAGTAGTAGTGGTAGTAGTAGTCGTAAAAGTAGTAATAGAAGTAGGAAAAGTAGTAGAAATATCATTATCATCATTATTATTATTACTACTTCTATACTATTATCATCATTATTATTATTAGCTGTAGTAGTAGTAGTAAAAGAAGTAGTAGTATAAGTTGTAGTAATAGTAGGCCCTATACTATTATTATTATCATAATTTCGATAATTATTGTTATTATTAGTAGTAGTATCATTACTACTACTACTACTACTACTACTACTTCTACTATTACTTATACTACTACTACTACTACTACTACTAGTACTACTACTACTACTACTACTGCTGCTGCTGCTGCTGCTGCTTCTACTACTAATACTACCATTATTATTATTATTATTATCAGTAGTAGTTATAGCAGTAGTAGAGGTAGTAGTAATAGTATTAGTAGAAGTAGTACATTGTATTACTACATGTATTATTATTGTTATTATTACTACTACTACTACTACTACTACCACTACTACTACTACTACTACTACTACTACTACTACTACTCCTACTACTACGTCTTCTACTACTACTAATACTATTACTATTATCATCATTATTATTATTGTTATTATCATCATTATTATCAGTAGTAGTAGTAATATTAGTAGTAGAAGAAGTAGTAGTAAATCATTAGTAGTATTATTATCATTATTATAATCATTATTTTTATCAATATCATAACTATAATGTCACAGAGTTGAAAGCTGAAACCTGAAGGTTTCAACATTGCAGGTAATGATCGACTCGGTGTATTCAAATGTATTCAAAATCGAACCCCTAAAATCCGAATATATTATTGTGTACATTTACTGAAAATGAATGAAAAGTATATATTTCGAAATAATTATTGTATTTTGTTATTTACTTACCATAATATACAAGAATAAACATGGGATAACAAAATACTATAGTTTGTTTTTAAAGCATAAAACCTTAAGCACTAAACATACAGGTAAAGGGAAATATGAAACGTGAAATATGGACAACCAAACACATTCATTATTAAAACAAAATAGAAATTAAGTTTTGAAATCGTTTCTTTTCTTAATTGATATGTATGATTATCAATAGTTATTAGATGTATTTGCAATACGGCTTAGTCGAAAGCATGCTGTTCATTTTAATGATTTCAAGTTGAACTAAATCCAACTAATTTCACTAAGAGAGAAAAAATACTATTATCAAATCCCAGCCCTTTACATATCACTTGATCTCGCGGATGTAATTATATTCATAATTATATTTCTTTTCTATTATTTAAGGAAATGAAAGAAAATTAATGGCTTTTCGGTTTCATTTGTTTTACGATAATGGTTGTATTTTTTCGATTTTTGAGTAAAGATATTCTTTCGGTAGATCATCTTACTAAGTAAAGCTTCTAAAAAAAAACATTTCTTTCTTCATTCATATAAAAGGTAAAACACGTAAATATAGGGATATAATTTTTAACGTTAATTTCACTTTCAAAATCTATATCTAAAAAGTATTAATCAAGCTTGCAAAACAATGGAGACACAATAACCCAGGAAAAACACAAAACCATTGGTTGTTGAAGAGCATAACAAATTAGTAAATAAAGAGATTACTGCAGACTCCGCCTGTTTGCTTGAAAGTAATGATTTGCAAAATATTGATGGCAAACTTTCTATCCAAAAAGTTAAAATGATCAAGAAACATCGAGAACGCAATCTCTTGTTTCTAATAATGCATGTCATCATAAATATAACAACAGCAATATTAATAACATTATTGTTAATTATAACAACAACAACAATAATGACAACGATAATGATAATAAATAATAATAATAACAATAATTTAAAAACACTTTCCGATGAAAATACAACTTTATTTCAATGGAAAGCTGAACAAACGTAGAATACAAATTTAAGGGAATTCTATATATACTCCCTTTCAGTATTGCACGAAAGCGAATTAAAACTTTATTTTCCGCACCTTTCGAAATTACGGGTCAACAGGGGTCAACTTTGCCGCAGTTACAGTGACGACATAATGGCTCGAATTCGCAAAGAAGATTTGTCGACATATCTAGTTTTATGTGCGTCATACGACGCGTTCCGACGCGTTTCAGACTAAAGGTTTCTAGGTGTGAACGCGGCGAAACGCGTCATATGACGCACATAAACCTAGGTGTGTCGACAAACCTTCTTTGCGAATTCGGGCAAATATGCACCCGATCGGCTCGCCTATATAGCTGAGGCGATGAGCCGTGCTTAATTAATGCAAAGTGATTGTGAACATGCGTATTTCCACATACGATGATGTCATTATTAGGTCAACAACTCCCGATTTTCAAAGCTTTAAATTTCGAGTTCTCAGAGAGCTGTAACTCCTCTGACAGGCACTATAAAGTATAGCATATAATTTGTATTATTGTAATCTGTGGATTGTAAGCTTTCCTTTGATATATAATTCATCTACATAATTTTTCACTTCCGACAGGGTATTTAACAAAAAAAGCAAGGCATGCCAATCTGGACCACCCGGGACAGTGTATTTCCAATTGGCTTGATTTGGGATAAATGCAGAATTTTGAGAGTGTCAAGGAATTTGGAACCACTTCTATCTTTTCTGATTTGGAATGTTGCAGGTCGGTCGGCGGTCGCGATTGGAAGCGAGACGGACAAAGCCGAACCTATATGCCTGAATTCACAAATCAAGTTAAACGCGTCGAAACGCGTCATGTGACGCACATAAACCTAGGTTTGTCGACAAACCTCCTTTGTGAATTCGGGCCTATACTGTTCAAACTTTCACTTTGAGAACGAAACTGAAACTACACAGGCGGATATGCAGGTAAGCTGTGACCGATATCTTTCTCTTCGGTTGAAATATAGGATTTTATGAACAAATTATATCGCTATTGTTAATTGGTACTATTCTTTGTTCCAATCGGCAATATTGGCACACCAGACACTGTGACAATCAGCTAATATGGCATATAAAAAGGTTAATAAAAACTCTAAAAGCTTTCATAGTTTGTAATTCGCACATGGTACAGATTATGACCTCGAAAATCCGCATTTTAGAATAATCACTGCCAAAGTCATGGAGGAGCCTTTGTATGCTACTTTAGTGCCTGTCAGACAAACAGCTCTCTGAGAACTCGAAATTTAAAGCTATCTCTCATTAGCCAGTTCATGGTTGCAGTCTGAGCATGACCAGATAAAGGTCATTGCAGACCAATACACGGAGAAAAAATACTGGATACGTGCTCATGAAAGTTATGTAATCATTATTCATTTATGCACGAGCAGTGCACTCCATGATACATAGATGGAAGTAATCTTTGCAAAGGGGAAACGAAGGCTATAGCTAGATCGAGTGGTGAAGTGTGACGTCATCAAAAATCTATTTTTAGAATTTCTCAAAAAAAATTCTTCATTTTCTAAAAGAGCATAGCAAATAATGTCCAAATGTCGAAAACCAGTTTAAAAAGTTGAATATTGGCTGAGATATGACCATCTGAATGAAAATATTTCCTATAGGAGCTCAGTGTCTTATATTGCTCTGGCTCATAACTTTATGAACCAGACCAATATTTATGATAACCCATACCGTTGGATGATTATTGCAGGGAGGTGAGACTAAAGTCTCACCTCCCTGATTATTGTGAAGTTTGCTAGTGAGAACATTAAGATAATTAACAATTTAACGTGATTTCTCTGAAGATTTTTTATTCATCTTACTGGCCTGCATTGGTCTACTGTGTATACACTTGTACCCGAATGGGCCATTGCACTCCGACTAGAGGGAAGTCAGTAGAAGCAGTGGCAGAGGGAAGGAGTTTGATTTCGTCTACGGTGTTATGCCATGCCTCTGCTGTTGTAGTCTACCGTAATTTTGCATTTTTCTAACTAGGTGAGTTTCATTTCTAATTCTAGCTTGTAAGTGTTAGTAAGTAGTCAACGTAGTCAGCCGAGAGCAAGTGCTCGCACCCCCGGGCTGACCAGATTAAACTTTAAAAAAAGCAGAAACACGAAGTTGCAAACCATCCAGAGACTCCCAATAAATTGCGTTACTTATTAATTAATTATTTCATTACAAATCTTTATTCCCATTTTTCTCATGAAGACTATAACTGATTTTCTTATAAAATTGAAGATATTTATGGCGTATATATTCAATATGAATGAACGCCACAAAACATTTACCAACAACAACAACAACAACAACAACGCTCGCACCCCCGCCTTGCCGCATTGGACTAGTCCGATCGGTGTACTTTCACGCAAGAGTGCACTCGAGCGGTCTCTCTTCGTGAAAGCGGCTGTTTAGTGCTGGTACTCTTTTATGTGCTTTTGGGGTTTAAAGTTTTTCATATGGTTTTGAAGATCTGTGTATATTCGGGGTCATTTGGGACATGTGCAGCTATTAAACCATGCAGGGCCATAGCCAGAGTTTGATGTTTGGGGGGGGGGGGGCACATACATGTAATCGATCGACGTCCTGGGGATCGAGGGGTCTAGAAAGGGCCGATCTTAGAAATTTTTTGGGGGGCACGTGCCCCCCCCCCCCCCGCCGTGCCCCCCCCCCCCCCCCCCCCCGTGGCTACGTGTCTGGTGCTAACCATGAATTATTCTTTGCCCTCTTGAGAATAAAACTTCCCCCAGTGTTCCATAGAATTTACAGTCGATACACAAATGAAAAATTATTAAATAAGTTTCGTGTAAGCAGGGACGTGATTCGTCTCGGTTCAGTTGATTGTCCTTTATCTGCCCATGCGAAGATTGTATTATAATAATTGTATAATAACAATAATATGTTTATTTACATAGCGCCGGTACCCCACAGGCTCTGACGCTCTGGCGCTTTACAATTATTACCCTGGTCGTTGCCCCGGGTCGTAGCAGAGCTTGCAAAGTAACTAGCGCTCAGTTTTCCACCGACCGATCCTTCATAATAAATTATCACAAGGTGTAGTACAGACTACAGCACTGGCGTACTGGTGGGGGGGCTTGGGGGGGGGGGCGCCAGCCCCCCCAAATAAAGTTGAACCATGACTTATTTTAAATTCCATATACAAGTGATGTATAAATGTTCGTGATATCACATGATTTTTAACAAAATGCGCGTTTCTCCATTTCTGTTGCAAACTGACACATTCCCAAATGGCGAGGAAGAGCATATGTTTTTGTTTATAGTCACTAAGGGGCCGTGGCCACTAACAGTAACACTAGTAAAAATATCCTTTCCAGATTGCAGATTTTTTTTGTCAGCCCCCCCAAACGTTTTTGCTCATCACGCCACTGGACTACAGTACAGCCCTACAAAACGGAAGTGTATAGCAATTCACCGCCTGAAAAGGCAATAATCACACGCATTAGACCAGTGGCAAGTTGGAGCATCCACCAGATTCCCACATTTTTGGAGGCATAGAAACAAGCGTTCCCGTATGACTGATCTTGACAGAACTTGGCAACCACACGAACGGACTATCAAGTTTAAAACACATTATTGAGTGCATCTATACTAAAAGAAGATACCTCTCTTTCATGAGAAACAAGATTAAACGAAACAAAATGTACGTCTCAAGAGTAGTTCGCAGGATAGCTCCAGTGTTCCGTCTGTGCCATCCCGTGCTACAGAGATATCTTGATCGACACGGCCATGGGATGACAACGGCGACGTCAAAAAATGAAGCTATGATTGAACTATGTCGACGATCATTGTCCACTTCGTCGTACCGATATAGCCCTTTGATCAAAAAGACGCTAACTATTAAAGACAAGAGATCAAGACCAAGGTTTGCGGAAGACAGGAAATCAACAGGTATAGTATTAGTAGGCCTTTAAACCATTGAGCACGAGACGTTTATCCCGACAGCCAATTACGTCAATAATAATTGATCAATCAAATTTAATTGAATGCCGCAGTAAACAATGCAGTGCTTACTAGGTCCTTACACAATAATTGGCTGCGCCCGTGGTTAAGTACGAATCAACTACGCGTATTATCTGTAGCTCTTCTCTATACGTCGCACTCATAATTTTTTGTATAATAAACTATCAAAAATTAACGACTTGTACTTGTACCGATCAAGTCAATGTATGTACAATTTTGTTTAAACATCACTTTATTGTTCAAACTTGCACAACAAAGGAAAACAATAGCCCAGGACAATTCCATTTTACTGGAAAATGCAGGGTGTTAAAAGTACATACATGTAGATATACAGTGAATAATGTTATATTAACATCAACAAAAATTAACTAATTTTACAACATAGTGAAAGCTGAGGAGTTATGGATATTCCTAGCTATAGATGAAATAAGAGGAGCTAAATATTGAAATTTCATTTGATATATCAACTTAATAAATACGAAGCATACATAATGAGTATTATAAGAGTTTGATTTGAGTTAATGTTTAATACAAAGAGGATTCTATCAGTGCCAGGCAATGAAAATAGGCGAGCAGTAGAAAGAAAATATAAGACTTTTTACAAGGTGTATTAACCAATTTGTGTGTGTGAGTAATTACATACTTGAAATGCGAAGGGGAATTTTGGTTAATCATACGTTACCTTCAGCTTTGGATTTCATGTTTTATTTTAATCAATCAGTTCATAGTTAACCCTGTGACTACTGAATTCATTAATTTGCCAGAGGCTCAATACAGGGGCCACCAGGTTCCAATAGACAATGGGTTAATCAACTAGCACTATGAATATGACGGACAAAGAAAGCGGACAAAAAATATACAGTTCCTCAGGTAGACAAAAGAACATCCCTTCATTGCTATTATGTGGAAAAGGAGAATATGCATGTGACACCTGTTCTACACATTGTTACATAATAGCAGTGAAGGGATGTTCCTTTGTCTACCTGAGGAACTGTATATTTTGCCCGCTTTCTTTGTCAGTCATGTTCATAGTGTAGACAGTCGAATTAATTTTGTGTGACCCTATTAGCTCAGAACACGTTTATTTATGGTGGTGAAGAAAACTTAAATTATTTTTAATGCAACGTTATGAAATAGTTATTTGAGTGTTTTATATAATGACAAAAAAGTCACCGGAAGATAAATCCCAATTGGTGCTAATTACAATAATTGTACACTCAGCCTCTCTCATCATGCTCTTTTGTATACCCATGTGCTTCCAAACTGCGGCTTATTATGTTGATACCTGTTTTCGTAAGTAGTCTCCTTTAATAGACACAACACTTGTATTTTTTAATTTTGTTATTATTGTGTTAATTTGTTATAACATTATTTGTTGAGGGGTCCACACACTACAAGCCATGCGTTTTAGTGGATCCCTCCGTTTTCACTTGACATATAAATATGTTTTTCTTCTTGATTTAGATTGCATGATATGATTGTCGTATAATTCCTTGTAACTAAATTACGAATTATACAAACAATGTCTTTTGTTGTGCAAAGAAAAATAACATCTACACTAATTACTCGTGTATACTCGAGTATACTCGAGTATGAGGACCAGAATAAGAGTATTGAATTGTTACATCTACCCAGTACTTATGTATGGTAGTGAAACATGGACTTAAGCCTCTGATATTAAAAGGGGTTGGAAAGTTGCGAAATGTGGTTTTTAAGAAGAATGATGAAAATCCCCTGGACTGACAAAGTTAGTAATGGGGAAGTTCTTACACGAGCTGGAGTGCAAAGGAAAATGATACGTGAGATGTTGATTAGGGAGTTGAAGTTCATGGGTCACATTACACGTAAAGAAGGCCTAGAGAATCTTGCTTTGACAGGGAAAACTGTGGGAAGAAGGAATAGGGGAAGAAGGAGGATATTTGGGATGAACAGTCTGCAGAAATTGTTGGAAGAGAGAGGAGTGAAAGAAGTGGGAGTGGCACTAATACAGAAGGCTAGCAGCCGAGGGTTGTGGAACAGCATGATCGCCAAAGTCAAACGATATGGCACTTAGAGAGAGAGAGAGGGAGAGAGAGAGAGAGATATTTTGTTAAATTTTGTTCATAATTTATTTATTGTACATAATTTGTATATTTCTTGTTGAAAATGGAAAATGAAAACATGAACTTGATCTTGTATAGAAGAAAGGATGGGGCATTGATAGTCACGGGATTTAAAATACAAATCGGATGTTATTATCAGTAGCTTTCGTAATATCACAGGCATTGGCTCTCAAATCCATTAGACACCCCGGCCCAGACATTTGAAACTCTCTGCCCATTGTAATAAGAAGCCTTAGGGCATTGTATTCTTTTAAGAAGGCAGTTAACTGTGTTATTGTCTAAGTATTGATCCTGTCGTGTGTAATTCTACTGTGTTCATGTTCGTGTGTACATTGACTGTATATTCAGCAACGATGTGTAATATCGTCCATGACCTAGCATCGTTTATCCATTCATGAATGAACCTGCATTCAATCAGCAGATGTATGAGATTTATTGTATTATTACCAACGCTCCTTCTCTCCCCTTTCCTTTTCTTCTCTGCAAGTCACTCTTTTTTTATTTATTTTGTTATTGTTGTATCTAAGTCGAGGGCTGCGGGCACGTCAAGCTACTTTGCTTATTTCTGTAGCCCTCCTCAATGCATCTAATGTATGTTGTTTATGCATTCAATATATTTGTTTAATTTCCTTTATTATATGTATACAATTATATACACTTTAAATATTGTATCAAACCATATTATGTTCATGAGAATGTATGATGAAAAAAATGGAAAAAAAAAGATTCAGAAACCAATAAATCAAATCAAATCAAATCAAATAATACACATGAACAGGAAAAGTCCAGGGGCGTTTCACAAAACTTGTCATCAGTAACAAATGACAATTTGTGTTATAAGCTACTGAAATTCCTTGCATCTGATTGGTTATCAGCAGATTTGTCACTGATTTTTGTCATTTGTCATTTAAAAAAGGGTTTGTGAAACGCCCCCAGATGCTGATTTTCTAGGATGGTTGTGAAATCTTATCAAACTCTAGTCTGCATTGAATACGCGGAACCGGAAGGTTGTGGCTTCCTATCATCAGGATGCACTCTTGACAAACGGAAGCCTTTTATTGAGGATAATAATAGACCAGTTCACGGTTAGCATATTACTGCAATGACCCCGAATATCCACAGATCTTCAAAACATGAAGAGATCCCACTTTTTACATTTTTAAATAATCACTCCGACAGCGATGGAGGTGCTATATTATATAGCCTTTGTTTCCCCTTTTCAAAGAATACTTCCACCTGTGTATCATGGAGTGCACTGAATGTGCATGAATGAATAATGTTGCATAACTTTCATGAGCACAAATCCAGTATTTCGTCTCCGTGTATTTCAAAATTTGTTCTGCAATGACCTTTATCTGCTCATGCTCAGACTGCAACCGTGACCTGGCTTATTCTATTGCATCCTAATTCCCAGAATTGCAGTGGTAGTACTCTTTTTCGGGTCATTGTCTTTTTCTCTTTCAAAATAGTGTACGTCCTCACGCTCTTATGCAAGCCGCGTGTGTTGGTGTGTATGGGAGAGAGAGTGTATGTGTGAATGCAAATTATTCCTTTTTTTTCTTCTTCTTCCTTTTATTAAAAAATAAATAATTTGAATAATACTTTCATTAATGTACATGTTTTAAATGTCCCCTCCCCTGTTTTTCATGTCTTCTCCACCTGTGTTCTTCTCGTGTCAGGGAGGTGATAAGAAGGGGTAGAAACTCTTGTAATTTATTCAAACGTATGCGTGAGTTCCAGAGGGTAACGATGGGATGTGTAACATTCCACTTGGCTTTGAAGTTCCATGCTCCGAGCCGCTCTCCCACTGCGGGGAATTTCGGAGGCCAGGCACCAGTTTCACATTTATTACAAAATACTAAATTACCGGCAAAATGTGGAAATTATAAACTTTATATGGGGATTGTATTGGGGATAGTGCATCAAACAATTTTTCAAATCTTGTTAATTTGTGTGCCAGAGTTGGTAAAAGAAAAATTAGATCCTGACAAAAACTCAAAAATGTAGGATAATGCGCTTATTTTCGCATGTTTTAATGTTCCGTTATTTAATCCATGATTTACAATCTTCGATAACTTTAAGTTTGCTAATGAAAAATCGCGCCAATTATTGACGCTGCTCTACTTAACCGGATCATCATTATTTTGAATCGCCCTTTATTTGCCGACTTATTCTTATTTTTACATCCTATCCAGTGGAACCAGTGCTAGCTCCAGATGAAGCCAAGGGAATCGTACTTCGGCCGTCGACAACCGAAGATTGCCGAGCCATCTATAAGTGTCTGCTGGCTCACGCCGAATGGGAAGGATGCCGAGATTTGGTCAAGATAACCGAACAAGGTTTGGACACTTCCATAACTCTTGATTCGCTATGGATCTAAATCCGAGAATGTCGAAGTTTGGGAGTGGAACTACTTAAATGATACATATACGCTGATTATGTGACAACAGTCTATATATTATGGCAATCAATATATAGGGACTTTTCGATTTGCACAACGAGAACGTGGACTAGCAGCAACGTGTGACATCATATTATCATATGATCAAGCAGTTAAATTCAGCAGGTGATTCCGAATTTGTTATCATATCAAGTTCTGCGAAAGTGGAAGATAATCAGGAATTGATGTGGGACATACTTTATTTGAAGAATCTGAACATAACGTTTATTTTAACCCTCTAATTCTTCAGCAAAGTCCATAAACTGATCTATTATTGGTAATGACAGAGTTCAGAAACTAACGATTCTTTTATTTGTACAGATTTAATCAGAGATGGCTTCGGGGCAAATCCAATTTTCCATTGTGACGTAGCAGTAGCCCATGGTGAGAGTGGTCAGACGTCAATCATTGGCTATGGACTCTACACGTTCATGTTCTGCGCTTGGGAAGGACGAAGTGCATTATGGGAAAACATTTTCATTCACCCCCAATACAGAGGTAAATTGATCGATTTATCGATGGGTACACCCTGAAAGAGGTTAGGTTAATCTCATCCAAAAGTCGGTAAAAGGAGAATATACAATTTTGGGATTGGCACTTTTGTTTTGGGGGGGGGGGGATTTTTATCGTATTCGGGGTTTCTACTCAACAAACATGCATTTTTATTATAAACCACAGTGTGTATCAACGAAAATGGTACACACGCCTATTTGTACGCTGAGTGTTGAAGTAAATTCATATTTTTGATGGGAACAAATTTATCGAAATTTACTTATTTGAAAATATCATGGTCATGCATGATGAGCACTAGGATTTCCAAATGTTTTGTCGTTTGGTACCAAGTAACTTTGTTCTGAATTATAGTGAATGTGTTTTTATAAGCACTTTTGTTGAACTTGGCCGACAAGATGACATCTTTCAACTCGAGTTTCCCCAAAACGCCTTCATTTTTATTGAAAATGTGCGATTGTTGAAGAAAATATACAACAACAAAATTTGTATGATAAAAATAATAATATTCTGTTCTTGTATACCGCATATCAAATGTAAAAATCTCTATGCGCTTCCAAATTTGGAAATTATTACCCCGGCTTTAGCATGGCTTGAGGGAAGTGAAATTAATATGTTTTCGCAAAACATGGTTTGGGTGGTATGGGGTCAGTCTTGAGTCGGTTTGGCGGTGTGACTAAGGGTGCGTTTAAGCTTAAATTTTGAAGGCAGAATGAGCGATTTGTAACGCTCATCGTAAACGCTCGTCGTAATCGCAGTTACACGGTGTACTGTTTATGCTCACTTCTCTGGCTCCTCCAGGCAATTCTCCTTGGGTGGCCTTAATTGGTCTTCCAGCTGGATTCGCAAACCTTCACTGTGCATGCTACGTAGACCCACTAGAGGTCAGTGCGTTGACCCCATTTAAACGCGTTTACAAATTGTAAACGCATCTTTTTGTGAGTTTACGATCGGCGATCGTGATCACCGTTTTTCGGTGATTCTACAAAAGTGAGCATGGACGCAACCGTGTTTTAAACTAAACGCGTAACAGATGCCTGATTCTGGCCAGAAAAAGTGAAGCATAAACACGCCCTGAGATAATAACAATATTGGTATTGAATCTAACTCATCTTTACCTTACATCTTGCTCTTCAGATCTCGGGATCGGTTCGATACTTTTGCACGACGTTTCGAAGGTGAGTATTAAACGTGCAACTATACTGATGGGTACAAGAATAAAGACCGCCAGCCCAGAGAACCAATAATGTTTGTTGGTCTTTTTAAGAACTGGTTTAAAGCCCCGCTGTCCTACTTGTAGCTACTTGCTCCCTCTATATAGAAAACTTCCCAAATCGGTGCCTGTTGGTCCCCCATGATCCTCTTTTTCTTATGTTAGTTGAGAGCTGAGTTAATGAGATAGCCACCTGTCAGTGACCTCGCTGTGTGGTCTAATCCCTTCTGGCCCAGTAGTATTGACGGTCTTTAAGAGCTGTACTTTCTTTTAATTTGAAATAAATTTATGTTTTGTAGATTTAAGCTCATCAGTACTAGTGTAAAAGAGGGATTAGACCACACTGCAAGGCCACTGGACAGGTGGTTATCTCATCAACTCAGCTCTCAATTAACTTAAGAAAAAAGAGGATCATGGGGGACCAATGGTCACCGATTAGTCATTGTTTGTATTATAGGAGGCGCAAGTAGCTAGAAGTAGTGCAGTGGACCTTTAAAAGAAAACTGCATTACCTATTTTCTTTTCTATCCTCACTTTGGTTTCCAACATTTTTGTGACTTCCTTTGCATTTTAATGATCCCGGATTCTTTGAAAATGGGCATGCCCCTCCTCTGTTGGTCCGTTTAATTCTTCTGAGCGATTCCTCTTGTGGTATAATTTGTCTCTTTGACATAAGTTGGTAAAATTTGCAAATTGAATTGGATTACTAAATATATGGTTTTAACATTGAAAACTCCCTTGTTTAACCTCCAGAAAACGTGAGATTATGTCTTTTAAATGCAGTGTATTCTGCTGACACTACTACTGATTTACGTAAGCTGCCGTCTGCTGCTCACAATAGGGCGCTTTAGTAACGAGACGGAAGGCAAAGCCGGACCGGAGAATTCACTCAACCGATATCAAATAATGTATGCAGTTCGGATTCTGTCTATTGAAATACTATTATTTTTATCAGGTGAATGAAATAATTTGTATTGAGGCACTTCACAAAGACTTATGCATTAAATTTGGTTACATTACGAAAATGACGGAAGGCAAAGACGAGGGTAACCAAGCAAAATAATCAATCTGCACATGTGCGAACCAGAATTGTCTCCGTGTTGTTGATTTTCACGACCGTTCTCAGCCATAATAGCGTTCGTTCCCTAAACTCGACGGAAGAGCTGTATCGCCGTACAATAGACCATTTACGTAATGTAACCAAATGTAATGCATAAGTCTTTGTGAAATGCCTCAATACAAATGATTTCATTCACCTGATGAGAATAATAGTATTTCAATTATAGACAGAATCCGAACTGCATACATTATTTGATCTCGGTTGAGTGAATTCTCCCGTCCTCTTTGCCTTCCGTCTCGTAACTAAAGCGCCCTAGTGTCCCGATGTATCAACAGACATGTCCCAAAATACATCACCAATTTATTGACGAGCGCTTGATAATGCTTGGTTCAGGAACCGGAGATCCCTCTATGTACACCTTCAACGTAAGATGACGCAATTGAGAATACATTGCAACAGTGGTAGCGATGTCGAGTCGATACCCTGTATTTAAAGCCTCGCTGTCCTACTTGTAGCTACTTGCTCCCTCTATATAGAAAACTTCCCAAATCGGTGCCTGCTGGTCCCCCATGATCCTCTTTTTCTTATGTTAGTTGAGAGCAGAGTTAATGAGATAACCACCTGTCAGTGACCTCGCTGTGTGGTCTAATCCCTTCTGGCCCAGTAGTATTGACGGTCTTTAAAGGTACTATGTCCCATTTGCAGGCAAAAAAAATGAAAAAGTTAAATTCCAACTGCATTTGAAAGATAATACTAATTTAGAACTTCCCTAAAAAAGGTGGGGCTTGAAAATGTCTTCAAATGGGAAAATAACGACTATTAGTTGTCAAATCGACTTTAGGGCTATAGAGCCCAAAAGTAATATTCTTGATTTTCAGACCGAATGGTCATACGTTTTATGCTGCGCAAAGATTCAATCAGTTTAATCTTGGCCATCACAAGAAGTGGGTTATTGATGTAGACAAATGCTCATGTACGCTTTACAACTCTTTTCATGTATGTTATTACCAAAGAAGAAAAAGAAGCCAGTCAGTCACTCAATAGTGTCTGACCGTGAAGTCTAGCAAGTAAACAGGTTTCCTTGCATAATTTGAATATGAGGACACTGCTAACGTTTAAATTCCACAGATAGGACATACATGACATATTCATAATTCCTGCAAAGTTCTACAGCATTTGAGGTTGGCTGCAAAAGGGACATAGTACCTTTAATGGTAAATTACTCTTTATTTTCACTTTGACTTTCCTTACAGAAAATGTACGCTCTTGGATGTCGAAATATCTTAGGCTATTTTGATGAAAATGAGATAGGATTGAAGCGCTGGTATGTTGCCGAGGGCTACGAAAGCATCACCAAGAAACACAATTTCCATCTCTACTCGCAGTCAGGAAGAAATTAGAGAGATATATCAACCAAGACGATAAAAATGATGAGTACATCAGTAAGGCTTCATCACGGGGTATTCACATCAAATCTATTATAGCAAAGAATATCTAAAGTAGAAAATGACACGAGTGCAAAGACTTTCGTTATTTTGTTTATGTTTTTATTTTTTTATTTTGTTATCATTCTGTTCGTCAACCCAATCATAAGTGACTATTATTGCCACAAATGATCATTGTATTAAACAAGGTAAAATAATACCTCCAAACTTGGAATAATATTTGCGTGTCAAAATTGAATAAATTAAGAATTAAAAATACCATCTCGTCATCAAACATGATTATGTGGCCTTGGAAGTTCGTCTTTCGGAAACATGCGAACATGACAATAACCGTATGGAATATACAAAAGGGTATTCAATTTACCCCTGAGTCTTTGCGATCGTTTTAAATGTAAAATTAGTTTTTGTGTGTGTCTGTGCCACCCTTTGTTCTAGTCCATATACAGTAATAAATAATTTGTATGATTAAAAACGTTGCAAATTTTCTTTGATTTCTCATTGAAAAATGTTGTAGTGAGGACTCAGAAACTTTTGCATTACGTGCTATAGATATGTTGTAGTTATTATCATGATATTGATATCTACCCAGTCTACTTTCATTGTGTTCCAATTCATAATATTTATAATAATAATATTTGTTTATTTATTCAATAAATAAGCGTCGCAGTCCAGGGGCTGAATTGTACAATATTTGTTACAAAAGTATTTACATTATAAAAAATACAAGTAAACAGTATGCAACTGTAAAGTACTCATGAATAAAATACCAATCAGCAGTTATAAAAGTATCATATGTTTAATTTTATGTTTTATTATAATGATGTTGTGTAACAGTAAACAATTTATATATTATACTAATGTCGATTGTAACCTCCGTTGTTTTCCACATATGACGCTGATACTGTAAAAGAAATTGATGATAATGATACGTTGCTGCTTATCATGATGATGATGATGATGATGATAAAATGGACAAGGTTTACTTGGGATACTTGGGATCTTTTTCATGAACATTAACTGTTAATATCTTTGGGAGTTACCAACTTGTATCCTTTCTTGCATTTGTTTTATTTTTGAGGTAAGTAAATCTCTGAATTTGCGTGTGCGGTTCGATACAAATACAGTATGCCCTTACGCACCTTCTGCATGATAAATGGTACAATGGACAAGTTGACAGAAAGATCTTAGATGTATGAGAAAAGAAGTTTGTAGAATGTTTGAAATGATTTAAGGTTATCTGGTGGATTGAAACAAGGTCTTATAAAAGCTTGATACATTGGGCCCCTTTAAATAACGAACCACCGGAGCATGCAGAAGAAATTTGATTGACCATAAAATAGATATCAAGGTCACATTGATAATTACTTTTGGTAATAAACTAGTACTATAGAGTTGGGTATATTTTAATACGTACTTTATAATACAGCTTATAATTCAATGCATATAGAAATACTAAATAAAACACTTGGAATAAAGCTCCCATGGATCTTTTTTTCAACTGTTCAATTTAATACATAATTATGTATGTGTATGTGTGTGTATTTGTGTTTGGGTGTATGTGTGTTTGGGTGTGTGCGCGCGTGTATTTTTATGTAATATTGGATGAAATATTGGATATATACATGCAGGGGAAAGTCCGTGTTCATGAACTTTTAACACTGGGCTATTGTGGCTATTGTTGCCTCGTTTAAAAATGTTTTAAATAGATTGTTTCTGTTTGTCTGTCGCTCCAATTTGGGGTATTCTGAGGGGGCTAGGAACAGTGTGTGGTGGAAGTGTGGTCGGGTGGTGTGTGTGTCGCATGGTGAGGAGGGGGGGGGGGGGTAATAGTGTGTTTGGTTGGATGGGGTTATTCGTTTTATGTTACAACTGATTTCATTTTTGTTTTCATCAATTGTACAATTTATGAAATGAAAATGTTTTGAATTCATGTCAAGGAAAAAAAACTGTATTGTATTTCTAAAATTAATTTGTATTGTTTGGAATCATTTTTTTTTTTAATTATTGAACAAAAAAATGGTCGGGTGATGTGTGTGTCGCATGGTGGGGGTAGTAGTGTGTTTGGTTGGATGGGGTTATTTGTTTTATGTTACAAGTGATTTCATTTTTGTTTTCATCAATTGTACAATCTATGTAATAAAAATGTTTTGAATTCATGTCAAGGAAAAACAACTGTATTCTATTTCTAAAATTAATGTGTATTGTTTGGAATCAATAAAAAGAAAATATTGAAGAAGAAAAAAATATTGGGTGGGTGACTTATAGATTATGTTTATGTACTTTCAGTTTACTTTGTTGCTCAGTTATATAGTACTGCAAATGTGTTTTTATTTAATTATGTTTATTTCTAAGCAGTTAATATTGAAAACATTCATTTATTTCATTCAATTGTATGTTGTTCTTGTTTGTATTGCATGCATTTGGAGGAATAAAACGAAATTACTTTACAAACAAATGTGATGGGTTTGTGCGTGTCCATTGAAAGATTTCCTACTCAGAATTCTTCTAAAATAAGTAATGGTTCCATTTTTCGACCTACTCTGCTCTTTTTAGAATTCCAACTATATTTATTTCGATTTTATTGAAAAAAAAAGTAATTTATTTTTGTGCCTCTTACGTCCTTCTTCTCTTCATTTCCATTGCATTTTGTGTCAGTATTGTCTTCTACTTCCTCTGTAAAATAATATGTACAATTTAGTCTGTGACTATATCGGTAGTATTTGAATTGAATTAAGTAAGCTTATTCAAAGTAATCAAAACTGCTAAGAATCAGTTTAAACAGGATTAATGATGTATAATACAATATTGATTTAACTGGCAAATGATAGTTCGTTGTAATACTTCTGCATATAAGGCAGAATTTGTGTAAAATCAATTATTCAAACTGCGTTGATTTTATACTTGATATTTTTTGTTGAAATACCCGTATATTTTCATGAACATCCTTAATTATCCCTTTGATAGCGAGCCCGCGCACGGCGATTGTTTCCCCTGTGACGTAGCGATTTCGGTTACATCGCCAGTAATGGAAAAATTGGCGGTGCTTTCTACTTTCATTGCCCATTGCGCCTCATTCAGTCATTTTCGTGATTTTGAGTTAATGTAAAAATTAAAGATCAGACTTTTTTCTTTCGTAAAATATAAGTTGTGTTCATCAATACGAAAAATAATGTCTGTTATTTTTGAGAGAAATTGCCGTCTTATTTTGCTGAAGCTTCACGTCTTTCTTTTTCAATACACTCACAATACAAATTGCGCAAGCACCTCTGTACGCGCAGATCGGTCGATACATTCATTCCCCCATTGTCAATGATCGTCGTCTGCTAAAGCTCGGCCGATTATCCTACATCCTCTTCTTACAAAACGGTAATCTTCCAGAGTAGTTACTTCTTTACATTCGTTTGTTCCTCTTAGGGTTAGGGTCCTGAGTTAACCCTATTTAGCCCGGGCTATTTTGAAACTGCATAGCCCGGGGGGGGGGGGGGGGGCTTCTAAGGCCCCCCCCCCCCTATGATCTCGGCCGTGAAACGCCCTATCGCCGCGTAAATTTGCATACATGTCAAGTGAAGTGTATAGAATACTATGGTAATTTCAATTTTTTTGAAAAATTCACTCATTTGCATATTTATGGTAATTTATGCAAATAAGGTCATTAAATTCACATTTTTGCCCATAAATCAGACATTATTCATATTTAAGCATTCTTTCTTACTACATATATTTGTCAGACCATTTGGAATAATAATACAACACAAAAATTTGAAAAACCAGGGTTATTCCTTATGTTATCTATTGTTTTGATAATTTCTTATGTATTTCTTTGTTTTTTTAACTTATGTATTTTATTGTTTTTGTTGTTTTATTTCATTTCCAGCTATAATTCAACTATTTTGACCCCAAAATAAACACCTAAAATCTAAACAAGACCAAATAACCAATGTTTTACCTCTTTATTTGAAAAATGAGATTTCCATATGTTTTGTACACAAATCACAAAAATGAGCGATTTTCGGGCTGACATGCGAAGACAAAAGGACACGTGACTTTGTAATGGTAGGTCCGATTTTCGAAAAATTTCTTTCAAAAGTTGCGCAAGACTCGAAAGAAAAAAGTCACAAAATTTCAGTGCAAGATTTTCTTGCGTTAAAAAATTATCGCGAAAAATGTCGAGGGGGGGGGGGGGCTTCTCAAGGGGGCTTCTCAAGCCCCCCCCCCCCCCCCGGGCTAAATAGGGTTAAGCTGAGATAAGCGTTTCATAAAAGAGGAGGTCCATACATGAATGATTCGCTAAATTGGTCAAGTTGATGAAATGAAAAGGCACTGGTAATTATAGGGGAGAAGAATTACCAACTCCTTTTATCAATGCATACTTTTATACTTACACAGTTGAGAGTAAGGTCGGTTATTTGTAGCCAAGTGAAACGCGGCGAATCGCAAATTTTATTTAATAGGTCTTTATGAACAGGCCTACTATAGGCCTAATAATATTATTACCGGTATATGAATAAGTACAATACATCTATGGAAATGTGAGGAAAACAACGCCCTCTCATATTGCCCAGTGAAAATCATCCAATCACCGATGGAAAATCGCCATGTTATCATCTTCATCAACAAAACCAATAATCCAAAGCCTTGCATCATGGCAAGAATATAGAACGGACGCGCGAGCGTACGCGTCCGTCTCCAGCTGTACGGTTATTTTGAGAGCCTTTTTTCGATCCGAACACCAACTTATGGTAAAGTTGAAATGATATCACCTTTTTTCTCGATTTTTTTCTATGTAACTTTTTTTGTTTTAAATAGTTGAGATGAATGAATATATCTAGATAATACTTCAAAGAAATTTAGCACATAATAGCTAATAATATGCTAGAGAACTTTGTCAAAATATTAGGGATACATCTCGGCTTCTGCATGTATAGAAGCCCGTCGTCACAGACTTAACAACTCGCTAGGCTTCTGTAGTATCACTCTCTGTACTGAGAAATGTGTCCATTGATGTTTAATATTTGCAATTCTGCTCTAACCATTGACCGGCAATGTCGTTTCAGGAGATGCTCAATGATACTACTTTCCAATGTATAAAAGAAAATTCTCCCTATGATTAAATTTTAAATCAATATTTGGTAGTGATGATACAATTGTAGGTGAATCTGATAGCGTTTCTTGTTAATGTTTCTCACGTTATACATTAAAAGACAGAAATCGTTTTTCCATAAAAGAAGAACGATTGAGGAAAAAAAAAGAGACTCCACACAAAAACACAAACATGAGCGGTGTGTATACGTAAGTGAGTTTTATTGGCTCAATTCGTTCCACCGGGTCTTCGCGTCTTCGGATTCCAAGAACTTTCTAGCCTTGATTTCCGAAGGATCGGGTGTAACATTTGTGAAATACACTTATCTTCAAGCAAAAGTCTCGGATGCAGTTTACCAGACACTTTCTGAAAAGCCTACAGCAAATCTACGAAAACTCCCGTCTCAACTCGTCAATTGTTAATAAGAGATGCATAATGACAATTAGAGTTCGTAAACAAAAAACAGCGATTAACACTTTTTAATTGTCTGATCGTTTGGGTATGGCTATCAAATATAAATGTAAACAGATTACCCTCATATCAAGCCTAGGGCATCTTTGATATTTGTTTTAGATAATCATTTGCATACATTTTACCCCACCTTTCGTTAGAATAGGGACATGTTTTCACAAAGTTTCGTATACCCCGACAAAGTTAATTAGTACCCGACCATACCTGAATATGGTGGTATATTTTCACGAAAGGTACTGAAGTCCGACAAAACGAACAGGCGCGAAGAACCAATTCAACGATGTAAAATAGAAGTGCAATTTTAAAGGTCACTGTTGCCAGTTTCTTTAATCTTTAATCAAGTGAAAATATAATTGAAATTCGAATTCACAAGGAAAACGGGGAGGTTCAACAAGCGCAACAATTTATAACTTCACAATCACTATTTTTTCCACACTGGTCCAGCCATGTTAACAAGTATAATATTATGTGTATTGAACAGTACATTATGTAATCATGATAAAGAAACATTACAAAATAAAAATAAAAAATTCCAAACTGGTCCAGCCATGTTAACAATTATATGTGTATTGAACAGTACATTATGTAATCATGATAAAGAAACATTACAAAATAAAAAAATTATACGACTCTAGTATGATCATTTGTATTCAGAATATTGAAGTTGTTCCCCCATCCCTTATGGCTTTATTGTAGAATAATTGACAATTATTTGTGGTAGAGTCAGTTTACTGAAATGGTCTCCCGCTAGTTGCAACAACAAACTATTGTTTCAAGTGTTCCGCGATCATGAACATACACTTACAAGAAATACCAAATAGTGGAAAGAGGTGGAGAGTGCTGGAGATCAATATTTTCCACTTTCATTGACCAACTTTGTTTCCGTCGGAACACATTCTTTGTGGTGTCCTTCCCTAACAAAACTACTTGTAACTGAATACAACAAACACTGCTTAGATGCATTCTTATATCGACTGTGAACGAGAGCTTTCATAGACGCCCTCGGATGAATTACACTTTAGTATATATGTAATGTTAGACAAGTAACAAGTAATAGGTAAAAGGGTGTGTTTTTCTTAAATTACTACTAATCTAGCAGACACCCAAACGTCGAGGTGATTAAATAAATGTAAAATTGTATACATACATTACAAATTATTGATAGATTTGTTCTTGATTAAAGTGCATAATGGCGATGGCAAATGTGATCAGGGGTGATGACAATAGTAAGTGACAAAATAATTGTCACAACACCTTACGGTCCTACAGCACATAGATCACGTTCTCTTTATATATGATATCAACAGGTGACATGATTTATGTATATATATGCAGGTGACATGATTTATGTAAATTATATTATCAACAGTTGACATAATTTATAGAATCATATAGCAATAGTTGGTATGATTTTAATGTATATATCTGCAGGTGACATGATTTAATACATTTATTATTTCAACAGGCGACATGATTTATATGTTTATATATCAACAGGTGACATCAAGTGGTGGATACAGGGGGTGGGGGGCACAGAGGGCACGTGCCCCCCCCCCCCGGCCAAAAAAGTGTTAAAATCAGCCCCAAATTCGCCAAAAATGTACCAAAAAACAAGGACTTGCCCCCCCCCGGCCCCCCCCCCCCCCAACAAAAAATGTGCCCTTACCCCCCCCCCCCCCCGCTTTTCAGCGGTTGTCTGAGTCGTTGCGATTTTTTTGGGACCCCCCACCAAAAAAAAGGTGCTCTTACCCCCGCCCCTGGCATCATTTATATTATGGATATATTTACTGCTATGAGAGGCATCGCTGTTTCTGTAGGCTCAAGGGGACTTTACACCCTGATATGACTCCGAGGCGCTCCGGGGCGTCTCGATGGGTACCTGGTAGGATAATTCCTTGAAATGCACTGTGCGCTGATAACGGCTGCCGGAGCTAAAGCTAGGGTAATAATTTCTGAAGCTCTTTGCGGGACGCGCATAGGGACGTTATAATGTGATATGCCCTATAGATACAAAAAAAAATAAGACAGGCCCCAGATCTAACGACATGTTGATGAACTGGAATCTGCATGAGAAACAACTATCCCATGAACTAAACACAACAATTTAAAAAATGGTAAGTTCCTCCCGAGCAACTCCACAAGTTAAAGGCATTATGTTTGAGCACATAATGTCAGTATATCATTAATTTTGAACAAGGTTATGGAACATGTTTCTCTATACAAAAATGTAGTATAATGGCACTACTTCAATAACATTCTAATTTGATTACGATTTCCCTCAAGTTTGGCAAATTCAATCGTGAATTAATGGCCTTAAAATAAGGTCAGCAGGGGGTCAGGAGATCCTAAACCAGTCAAATTCACACACAGGCACATCGCAGACAGTCACTAACGATATTTTACACTAACCCAATTCAAGCATGACTTAAAGTACACTAACCTTAATAGCCTCTGATTATTAAAAAAAACACTCCACAAGCGCTGTCACTTCTAGGTAAATTTGTTTAAAAATTTGCGGTTCAGAACTTATGACGAGTTTCTCGGGGGAGGGGGGGGGGGTAATCTGCACGTCAGTTATTGTCCTATAGGGGGAGTTGTCCTGGGGGTAGTCGTCTAGCGGATAATTGTCCCATGTGTAGTTGTCCAGGGTAGGTTGCCACACGGTGATACTCTGGGAGATAGTTCCTCTGACTCGGTCTAGTAGCTATCCAGTTTATCAGAGGGATAGCTAGCCGGGGAATTATTGTCCTGTCTTAAGTTGTCCGATGTTTCATTTGTTATATTGACCGAGCTAAGTTGTCCGTGGGTAATTGTCCCAGAGGGTAATTGTCCGGCGGATAATTGTCCCATGTCTAGTTGTCTAGGGTTATAGTTGTACCGAGGGCAGAACCGAGAGATGCGGGTTAGCTGATAGCCAATCATTCTGAAGACAACTCTGCGGTACGACTTATTCATAATCAAGTAGACACAGGCATTCCACCAGCTATTAGAAGTGATGAAATACCTCAACATCAGGGTAAGGATTGGTGGAATCTTGATTCCAGGAATGGGGCTCAGAAATGAAACGATGGTAGCTGGTAGCCAGGCTAAATAAAACATACACGTTATTACAAGGACTGTTTTAAGTCCCTTCATTCCTGCTCCAGACGGTGGTGGGAGAGCGATATTGTTAACCGCGGCCGCTTCCAGAGCGGCGATCTGACGCCCATGGCGACGCGCAATAAGTACAAGCCGAACGTTCACAATTGTGGTGATTATCACTGCGGCAAAAGGAATGAAGTTGTAGATGATGAAGGTTGGTTTGATAAGTGACAGGCAGATCGAACCGTAGGGGTGACAAACACCCGTCAGTACACTCTGGAGATAGGATCCACCAGAATTGAGAAGTGTGAGAATCATCATCGCTACCAATGCGCAAATCATCCTTTTACGGGAAGCGAGTGAATAATACTGAAGCGGTCGGGTTACTGCGATGTAGCGATCGACAGACGCCAACGTCAAAATCAACATGGATTGCCAAACAAATGCTGTGCAAAGAATTATGATAGTATTACCAAGGATTCTGGGTATTGGCACGTACACAAATAAAACACCTGCAGTTGAACACAACAAACCAGTAAAGAGATCAACAAAGGAGAGACACATCAGACAAAGTTTAGTGTTTTCACCAAAACATTTTTTAACACGCGGAACTGTTATGATGTTGACGCAATTAAGTAGAATTGAAAGAATAGCGCAGATGGAATAACCGTAAACGAAGAAGTCTTTCTCCCCCTTTGAAAGCGTATAAAGTTGACCAGTCGATTCAGCACTGCCGTTTGAATAATTGGCGTAAGGTGTCATAAGACCATCCATCCTAAGAGTTTTAGTTTCAGGCTTAGCGTCTCGTGATCAAAATCAGGATTTGAATGTCGTTCAAAATTACAATCCTTGACTCGTGTAGCAGTAGTTTGCCTACGAAAACTATATCTAGACCTACAGCTCAAGATTTTATTTCTCTTTTCTTTTGCAGCTCAAACATTTTCGAATGATGTCACGGTATTTTCTATTAAAAGCTAAATACTTTTTTAACGGTGTATTTTATTCAGCTCCGGGCTTTTCGAATGGTGTCTTTTTTCACTGTTTTTTTTTGCAGCTCATGAGTTTTCAAATCGTATATTTCTTTTACGGCATGACTTTGAGGATGATGTCTGTTCTACAGCTCAAGACTTCGTCGAACGATGTTTTTCTTTGCAACTCAGGAGTTTTCAAAATATGTATTTTCTACAGCTCATACTTTTCGAATGATGTCTTTTCTACAGCTCGATCAAAACGTGTATTTTCCGAATAATGTCTTTCCTCAACTCAAGCCTTTTCGAATGATGCCTTTTATATATACAGCTCACGTTTTGTTCGGATCCTGCCTTTTATAAAGCTCGAGGCTTTTCGGATAGCAGAGACCCTGTAGAACCCATCTTCCAACCTTGTCCCTGGGGCGATAATTAATTTCTCCGAGCTCAGATTACGGTGTTTCTGATGATCTGAATATCGCCTGTGTCCATTGTCTCTGAACAAGGACTTCGCTGTTTGCCAATTAGTACAGAAATCAATATATGTAAGATAAAGAAAAACTTACTATGTGAGCTATATTAAGCCTGTTAATTGGATGAATTCTTCTTCAAGTATTATAACCCTTCCCCCCCCCCCCCGCCCAAAGCAACACAAAACAAACACAAAACAAAGAAATTACAATACATTTAGAGAGTCTATTGAATAAACTGAATGAACATCAATTTGAACTGCAACAAAAAGATTTTGTTTTTCTCTTCTCGAATTTGTCTAATGAATTTTGTTTCTATTGCCTGGCAGGGGAAATAAGGCTTTACTTTATAATGAGTATTTGCCTAGGGTGATCATCTCAATGTAACTGATTCTGTTGTGCAGTTGGAACTTTAGGAAGTTTGGGTTTTAAGAAGAGTGCACCATGCAGGTTCTAAAGATGTAAATGTGGTGACATTCCAGCGACAATTGTCCGAGGCTTTATTTCGTCAAACGTATGCGTACGGTTAGGGTTAGGCATAGTGTTGGATCCGGGGTTGACATATAGTAGGCATCGGTTAGTGTAGGATATTACTGCGGTGGATTTGATTTTGAATTGATTTTCTTTTCTTTTGCATTCATGTAAGCATACAGTTTTTCGATAACAATATTAATATAAAGTACAATAAGTATTTTTCTGACAATGAATCATAAATAAGCAAATACATATATATATGTATATATATAAATTGTTATTTTCAAAAACGATGAAATGATAAACTGTCATAAATACTAAATTTCCTCAAACATGATTAAACATTATAAAATGATTTGCGGAAGAAGGACTGTCATTGTAACAGATTGCTTGATAATACGACAGCCCCAGACAAAACTCATGAAATATATTAACACATTTATTAAGCTGAAACGGATAGGTAATTGAAAATACAAATTTCGATGATGGTGATGCAGATGAGGATGATTTAATTTTCGCATGGTGAGCATGTTTCATGGAATCATTAAGAGACACTCCTTTTCATCCTCTTCGAAGGACGAAGTGTGGTTTTGCTGTAACCTATAATCTGCGTCTAGGGAAGGTAATCGCAAAACAAAGGCTTCGATCATCTGCCTGCATACATGTATAACCCATGCAGAGGCTGGATCGATACGAACTGACCTATGAATGACGGTTCATTAAGTAGATGCCTGAGCCAATTCAATTGATTTTAATACATCTATTCCGTTTACTCTATATGTATATGCCATTTAAGGATGTGTCTACGAATATAGCAGGGAACAGTAGCCGATCTGCAAATTTCAAATTTTGAGCGACATATTGGTTTATTTCAACATTTGACGCAATCGAAAATTATTTTTTTAATTCAACCTGAACGGAATTCTAAATCACAAGATTGAAATGTGCGGGAAAACACTTCGTAATTCCGAGATTATGCGGTTAAAATGATACGGCAGGGCTTCTCAAAGTACGGACCGTGGTCCGCATAAATACAAAACTTGAAATAAAAATGAATGTAAGAAATCCTGTAAAAACGAACATTTTCACT
Source organism: Strongylocentrotus droebachiensis (assembly GCA_035222895.1). Classification (NCBI taxonomy): domain Eukaryota; kingdom Metazoa; phylum Echinodermata; class Echinoidea; order Camarodonta; family Strongylocentrotidae; genus Strongylocentrotus; species Strongylocentrotus droebachiensis. Next base: position 23,383 of record JAVYIG010012790.1, on the reverse strand, counting down.
ATTTCATCATTATTCTTATTTGTTTAGCTCTAGGAACAGTGGCGGTTCCAAGTGTGGACTTGATCTCGAGGGTGAGCAGACAGCTCTAGAAATTGTGTAAATAATAAAAGGTCCACGGGAGTGGTTGTTATAGCCGCTTTAACTGCATAAAACTCACATCTTTACGGATGGAATGCATGGGGATCGAGAACCTTTGCCGGGAGTCGATATTAAACAAATTAGGAAATTGTGAAAATATTTGTCACGAGCGGTAGAAATTGTTATTCCCTCCTTGAAAGTCACATAGCCCCTTCTTTTCATTTTAGAAATAACCTCTCCTTTTCTCTTAAAGACATAATTATAGAACTTAAATTTGTCTTCGTATTGTTGTACTTTCGTCAATAGGCAGACCTAATTTTTAGCACATTTCGAGACAACTTATCGGAAATATAATTTGTAAGTGTAAATTTAAGGTTCATGTTCTTCCCTTTTCTTTTTTCTGTCTTTCTCCTTTTCCTCCATCCTCTATGCTCTTCTCTTTTACATTCTTCTCTCTTTCTCTTCTCATTTTTTCCTTAAAGGGCTATTTGACTTTCAAGAGCGATATATAAACACTTTAATCCATGATCCTAGCTGTTTACAATATACCATGCAATACCAACATAGGAGTTCTATATGTCAGACGTGCCGTAATAGCATCACTAGACAAGGAAAGGTACTGTGGAGGTATTGTGAGCACGTGCTGAGCTGGGGGAAGTTACATACCACTCTCTTTAGCTCACTAATGATTGACAGATGATGTCACAAGATGAATGAGATATGGGGCATTTTTTAAGGGTGATGCTTAGCAGGTCTGAGAATTTTTGGGGGGCAATATTTAAAAATCTTGTACATATTCTATTTTAGGTGTTGAATAACAATATTTGAGTTGTATGCAAACCTGCACATTAACATGAATCAACTTATATTTGGATGTCACCCGACCTTCAAAGACAATTTCTCTCCTGAAAATCAAATAAACTTGAGAGCATCCTGGGGCTCTGCCCTGCAACCCCCGGCATGAGGTTCTGCCCCTCCCGCGTTTCATTCAATTATTAGAAAGTAGACGTACTCGACATGAGTACGAGCATGGGGTGGCATGTCTGATTTTCTTTTGCTCGGAGATGGAGTAACCCCCAGACCGTGCTGGACCCTGCATCACCCCCCCCCCCTCTAATTTTATGGTGGCTAAATGATGCAGGCCAAGAGACTGACAGCCCACGAGACCATGTGAACTTTATGAAAAGTTGTCAGAAGGCCTATGATGACATTACATCTACCGAGTCGGTCACATCGGCCTTAAAGTGAGAACTTTTGTAAGGGTTCACCTGAACAACATATAGTTGGCCCGATAGTTGGTCACATTGGCTTGTCTCCGTGATCTGTCTGTAAATATAGTGAAAATATGTCCCGTTTAAGGCCAACTTAGTTGAAGCATGGACCTAGTAGGTCCTGGTTGAAGTGACTGAGATTAGTCACTGGCGAGGAAACTTGGTGATCTTTAAAAATGCTAGAGCTCAATTAATCCGCTTTGCTTTGATCTTTTTATTGCACATTTAGCTCTTTAATATTTGTTTCCCCCTTGATAGAGTGGGGTACTGGTGTGATAATGAAAGAAAAATAATTAGTTTTTTAATTAAAGAGAAGGTCGAGTTCTGGAAAGAGGTGAAAAATAATTTGTGAGCGTTAATTATCATTGTTATTATGCAAGTGTGGAAGAACATCAGATAAAACATGTTCCCTGAAAAGCATGGCTCTTCAAATGCCTTCATATTCTAAATATGCCATGTAACATCGTAAAAATCGGGACGGAAGTTTTCGTGTTCGTGTAGTCCCATATACATCTTTCTGTGTACAGTGTTTGTAAATTTACCAAGACTTTGCCAAATTTCTTATAATTTTGATGATTCCAGGACCTTGCAATACACATGAATACTGCTAGATGATCAACCTTTTCTGGTCGATTCCACACCGTTTCTTTCACAATGTAATCGCATGACCAGAACTTAACTTCAACTTTAAAGGCTAAGTCCACTCCAAAAATAATGTGCTTTTAATAGATGCAGAAAAACAAGAGAAAAAGAGCCACACAAAAAATTTAGTAAAATGGGACAACTAATATTAAAGGAAGTTATGAGTTTTTGAAAAAGGATGAACAAGACTGGAACAATAGAAATCACTACACAAATTGCCAATTTGGTTATCAGTTTGTGACGTCATTGCCTCACTATTTATCAATTGCTTTATATATTTTTATCCCATCAATTTCCTTTATCCTCCAAAACTTGATTTCCCCAAGCATTTGCCCAGTCCATATCAATTGTATCATACTGCGTGCAAAACATTTCACAACATCTTTTATTAACTTTGAAGGGAAATGGGAAATTTATATTATCAATATAAAGAAAAGAATTGGTGGATAGTGAGGCAATGACGTCACATATTCATGAGTGGGTTGATTTTCTAAGTTTTTCATGTCATTAAAAATTCATATCTTATTTTGGAGCTAGTGGACTTGCTACCGACATCGTCCTGGGGGGGGAATTAATTTCACCGAGCTCAAACAGTGTTTCTGATGAATATCGCCTGTGTCCATTGCCTTTGTACAAGGACTTTTTGCTCGTAGCCAATATTAGTACAGATATCAAGGTGCAAAATAAAGAAAAACGGTGTGAGCTATCAATATCAAAGGGCAACCCAACCTCTGTAATGAGTTCAGTTATATGACAGCAAAAAAAGTAAGAGAAACGGAATTGCAACAGTATGACATAAATCGGACTTCTATCTATCTGAGTATCTTCTCCCGGTTCGGAGGTTGATTGCAACATCTCTCCATTTCACTCTATCTTCTGCCATTCTGGTGCACTCTTGCAGTTTTAGTCCACTCCAGTTCTTGACATTCTCTTCCCAGTTGATTCTGGGTCTCCCTCTAGGTCTACTTCCTCCCACTCTTCCTTCCAATACATCCTTTAAGAGGCTTTGGTGCCTTTTAACATGACCAAAGTATTTGATTTTTCTCTCCTTAACTAATCCTACTGGTGCAATTTGTTTACGCCCTGCCATGTGCAATATCTCTTTATTGGTTTTCATTCGTTTCCAGAATATTTTCATCATTCTTCTGTAGATCCACATTTCAAAAGATGTTATTCTATTTTCCATGGCCTTGTTTATTGTCCATGTTTCTGCTCCATACAGTAGGACAGAACATGTGTGTGTGTGTATTTGGTTTTTACAGACGTGTATCAATCAGATATGATTATTTACGTCTGGGGACCGACCTTTAAACGTCACCATCCGAAAGACGTGAATCAGTTTCGAACCTGCGTCCTCGGCTGAATCAGTTTGTAACTTCCACTGTTAGCTGGATTACAGGCGCACGCCACAACGCCATAACAGTTTATTAGTCTCAACCTAGGCGCAAATTTCACCTTTCTATTTGTGAATAATCCTTTCATTACCAGAAATGTATTCCGAGCAATTTCTATTCTTCTTTTTATTTCTGCTTCGCATCTGGCATCATCTGTGATATTTTGTCCTAAGTAGATGTAATTACTGACTTGCTCAATGATATGTCCAGCGAGTTTCAAACATATTCTAGGCTTATTCTTTGTTCTACTTAAACGATTCAAAATTCGTGGAATTTTATTCATTTTTTGTGCGATTTCGTCCAACTTTCACCTGTATACTTCTCCGATTTTTGTTGTTGCTTTCTTTGAGAGAAGTCGTCTATGATAAAGGTTGTTTTTTCCTTTAACAATTAAATGACAGCAATTTTCATGGGAAGAAACTGAAAAATTATTGACCTCTTTGCCCAGGTGCTCGTTTGGCAACCAGGGGCGGATCCACAGGGGGGGGGGGGCGACGGGCCTGGACCCCACCCACCCCCGGCATCAAACGGGTTTTAAAAAAATGGTAACGTTAATTTTACCCTTTTTAAACAAAATATGGAAAATGCCCCCACCCCCCCAAACACCAAAAGACATTGTTTTAACTTGGTTTGAGAATTATTTAACAAACAGAAGTCAAGTGGTTTATTTCAACGATGTTACTTCGTATTATTTACAAATTGTGTGTGATGTACCACAGGGTTCAATCCTGGGTCCGTTGCTTTTTTTACTCTATATTAATGATCTTTCCAATTGCTCATCTCTTCTCAAACTTGCACTTTTTGCTGATGATATCAACATTTTGATTAGTCATAATTACACATTAACAAATTATGCTCAATACTGAACTACAAAATGCAGGCGCGTACGCAGGATTTTTTGCGAAGGGGGGGGGGTCCCAAAAATTTGAAAATTTGACCGATCGATATTTCGTTCCGTTTGGGGGGGGGGGTAAGGTCCCCTTTTTGGGGTAACCCATTTGCACAATTTTTTGTTTTTGTTTTAATTTTTAAAAAAATTGAGGGGGGGTTTCCTCCAAAACACACACGTAAACAAAAATTGAGGGGGTTCGACCTCCAAACCCCCCCCCCCCCCTGCCTACGCGCCTGACAAAATGTATCTACATGGTTTAATTTAAATAAACTATCTATTAATGTAGAAAACAAAAATGTATATATGTACTTCTATAATTTAAAAAGTAACAAAAACAATGCACATGATCTGGTAGTTTAAATCAACAAACTTGTTATAAAACGAGTCACTTCTACCAAATGTTTAGGTACAGTCATTGATGAAGACTTATCTTGGAATATAGCCAAATTCTTGCCATAACTAATAAGACTTCAAAAGGTGTTGGTATCATTAGCAACTACTTATCTCTTACCTAAAGAAATTCTTATTCTACTATATAATACATTAGTCTTGTCTCATATTAATCATGGTAATATTATTTGGGGAATTACATATCCATCAAAGTTAGATAAACTTTTAAAATTACAAAAGAGAGTAGTTAGATGCTGTACTTTATCTGATTTCCATGCAAATTCTAAACCTTTATTTCTCGACCTGAAAGTACTTAATATTACATCAGCTTAATAAGTATTTAGTAGCCAGGATTAATGCTCTTTAGACACGTTTATACATCACAGCCTAAAAATCTGCAATTGCTATTAACTTTTAACAATCATGAAATCCATAAGTATAACACTAGTCATAGAGAGAAATTTCATATATTTAAAATGTACAAAAAACTTTGTGTCCTTTTCTTTTAAACATACTGCACCTCTTGTCAGGAATGCACTCCCTCAGGAAATATGTCAAACTAGAAATTGTAATGGATTTAAAAGGAAACTCAAATCTTATTTATTAGCAAGTACGTAAACCCTGTATACTATTTTTTATGATAAAAAGAATTTCCATTTGTTGTTCCTTCTTCACTTATATACAGGCGCGTACGCAGGATTTTTTTCGAGGGGGGGGGGGGGTTTAAAATTTGAAAATCACGCTGAAAATTTCGCAACGACTCAGCCAGCCGCTGAAGCGGGGGGGGGGGGGGGGGGTTAAGAGCACATCTTGTGTGTGTGTGTGTGTATAACAAAAGTTGGCCAATCGATATTTCGTTTCGTTAGGGGGGGGGAAGAGATAATGTAAGCTTTTTGGGGTTACCCATTAGCACAATTTTTTTTTTTTTTACTTTTTTTTTTTTAATTTAAAAAACAAACAAGGGGGGGGGGGTCCTCCAAAACACACACATAAAAAAGTTAAAGGGGGGGGGGGGGGGGTTCAACCCCAAACCCCCCCCCCCCCCCCCCTGGGTACGCGCCTACTTATATATGTATATTTGTTTCGTTTTGTATTGTTTTGTTATTGTCCAGTAAATTATTGATGTCAATAGTTATCCATTGCATAAATATTTCAATTCAAACCTTTGGCACAGCCTCGGCAAGTTCAAATTTATTTAAACTTTTGCAGGGATCCAAATTCCATTTGATTTCTTTGCCTTTAAATGTATTGATCAGTGACCTTCTGATGTTTGTATAACTTGTATAAGTTGCATTTCTTTCTTTTTTACACTTATAATATCTTTTATATATACATAAATGTTTTGTATTGAATGTAATTAATAAATCTAGAATCTTTTGTTTTGTTCAAAGGGGGAGGGGGGTTAAAAAGGGGAGTCTTCACTCCCCACATCCCCCCCCCCCCCCACTGAGCGAAGCTTTTAGTTTTCACTACTTCCACCTTCCACCCCCCCCCCCTTCCTCCCCTCTGAGTGATACATGAGTCGGCGCGATTTTCAAATTTCCGGAGGCAAAATGAAAAAAATAAAATTTAGTGTTCAGTAGCTACTTCACAATGCACTGACCATGCACTGACCATTCCCAAATTGAAATTCACATACATTTAGTGATCTCATATTTCAAACATTCATAACTATGATTATTTTTGGTCCACTTTATTTCACACTTTCGCCATCATGTTTCTCTCATTTTTCTGCTTTCACATAAATGGAATTATTACAAAGATTGAATTGCAAAAGAGAGATTTGTTATAACACGCAAAACAACTACAAATCACTCAAGCCACACTGTCTGTTTGGAAAGTTTTACAATTACATTGCTTTATTTTCAAAAAACAAAGCTACATTCCACCAAAAAACGATAACGTGAGTGGAATACACGAGGCTAATCATTAACATATAAATTGGATTATGGTTTCTAGATTTAAAAAAAAAACTGACAAATTTATACAATTCTGTTAATACATATTCACTACACGGTTGCATGTAATATTATTGCATGCGGTCGCTTTTCTCCTATTTCTTTTTATTCTTGATGGGCTATATGAAGGGGATGTATTTATCTGAAGGGTTCACTTCGCCCAGAAAATAACTAAAAGAAAGTACTGAAACACGTTGTATGACAGACCCCTAAACAAACAAAAATCCTTTGTCTGAAATTCTAGAATGCCTCTTAACCCATCGACGACTTAATTCTATCATTCTTGTACGCTTTAAAAAAGGAGTCATCAATTTTCCCATAAGCAGTGGTTGAATTTGGAGATGGTGGTTAGCAAAATGAGTAGTTTACATATCAGTTAAAGTGCCAGATCATGAACCAGTTGAGCAATATAGTGAGCCTTTGATAAAAACATCAAGCTCCGAACGTACCCAACGCAACAATATGTATGAAATACTACAACCTAATTCCATTGTGACGTATCTTCATGTAGTGGATACAATATTTAAACATGACAACAGAATATGATTTTGTTGCTGTTGCAAAGATAGATAGGCCTACATGTAGTTTACACAGTATAAGAGCCTCACTAAATTGTTTTGTTTGTTGTTGTTGTTTTTTTTTGGGGGGGGGGGAGGGGGGGGGGGGGGGGGTCAATGAAATATCCTTTTTTTTTTTTTTCCTGATTCAAGTGGTCTGTCTTTCATTCCCGGACTCCTTAACTGACTGGGAAAAAAACTAACTCATTTTCCATGCCTTTCCAATATTTCTAGAACAGCTCAACCAACTTTTACCGTTTTTCATACACAGGTTTCGATTCATCTCTCATTTAATATCAATAATCTATGACAACCATGTATTGTAAAACATATTCCACTAGCTTGGGCAAGGTACCTCTCACAATTCACCTTCAGCAAATTAATCTTTAATGACTCCTTCCACTTGACATTTAAATTGGTAAAAACAACCTAATTTTTGTTTTAAAAAAGAAGAAAAAGAAGTGAGAAATGAACATCTGCAAGCTTTTAAGAAAACATAATATATCGAGAAGGATGGATAAATTTCACTGAAACCTGACACGGTCTTTATTCTTGAAAACGACCAATCCACGGCCAGGTTTAAACTTGCATACGAGTATAGGGTTAGTCCATTGATTCATTTAAGGCTAAATGTCATCCCCTCCAACTTGTATATATCACCATAATTTGGTAACAAAATGAAAACACGAAAGCTTGTCCGTATGAAATAAATTTCTCATTTTGTTACATAATTACAGTAATGTATACGAAACTGACAGGTTGGCCTTCCATAGTATACCAAGTATTATAGTGTACCAATCATCCCCAAATTTACTTTGTTTTGTATGTTAGTAGCTCCATGTCATGATACTACATTAAAAATTGTGAGCTTCGAATATTGCTTCTGGAAAGAGGGTTTGCAAGTTAAAAGAAACTCTCCATGAATATAAAATAGGACCCTCATGACACCCAAGTCCAACTTTGGTCCCATGTGGTTAGTTTTATGTTTTTCATTATTTTCTTCGTACTTATTTAGCCCATAGAATACTGGATGAAGTTTTTTGTGGTTGGATTTATACTTTCAAAAGTTACATAAATTAATTTTTTAGGTGGTTGGTACACTTTGACTTCAGCCCCTTTCGATAACACAGAATGATATCTTCAGGTTTTGTACACAAATCTGATTGCACATGTTCTCAAATGACCGTTTCTTGCCAAAAACAGGGAGTTGGTAGAAAAAAGAAGGATAGTATCCAATGACATACAACTACAATCAAAAATGTGTTTTGGTGACCACTGTACAGAAAGACCACCTCACCTGCCTACAAAGAACAGTTTTTGTTTCCCTTGAGCAGTTTCTAAGCGAGACCTGTATCACAGGAACCTGTACACAAAGACCACTTTTCTGGTCTTCCTTAAGTGGTCTTTGTAGACAGGTTTCTGTGCCACTGCATTTCCCTAAACTATCTAAAACTTCACAGTACAAATGAGGAATATTCGAGGGGATTATTTAAGAGTACATGTTTATCAACTTCTTTGCATTACCAGTATCTACATATACATATTTTATTACGCTGTACACAAATTTTCCCTTTTCTATGCGAGAATGGACTTTGAACAACGATTACATTCCCAAATTCTAAGGTTAGAAATGAAATTGGGCAATAACAATAGACTGTAGCACAAAGGGACACTGGATTAACACAAAGAGACATTTGGCAAAAGAAAATAATAATTGGAAGTTAGGAAATAAAGGGGAAATTTCTTCAAGCAATGACAAAATTTGTGGATTCTCTTAGTACTTTTTTCTCTTTCTTTTGAACAATATACCTTCAACTACAATCAATATTCAGAGCTTAAAGAAAACAAACACAAACTGCCACAAGGGCATGTGATCTAAATTTCCTAATATCCTAATCATTTCCCATTCATCTCGGACCTTAACTAAGCACTTCCCGCACAGAGCTGGTAGACTTCTGGCCGAGATGAAATTTTGCATGCAGCATTTGGTTGCTTATTCTACTCAAGAGTAATGATACAGTACACTTGCTCCTTCATCTATTCTGGGCCGTTAATGTTGGTTGTGTGGACGTGTGCCCATTTCGAAAGGCAGTCCATCCTATGATCCCTGACTATTCTATAATCACTGTTAACCTCTAGTAAAGAATGAATTTGAATTTTCAAAGTACAGTAATTGAATTGGAATTAAAGATGATTCAGTTACCAGAATTCCATGCTCATAACATGCCATCAGATATTTTGATAGCAATTAAATCTTATTACTCAAAGAGCTGGTAATCAAAGTCTGTGCAAAAGAAAACAAGTTGCTTTAACAAAATTTGAGCATGATTAAGACGCATTCTTTTATACACAACAGAACTCCAGTTCCCTGTAAATTAGGCATAAAATACCCTTGTTTTTTTTCTCTCCATTATATCACTATTTCCATTTTTCCATAATATCCACTAGCAAAACTGTATGCAATAGTTGTGATACCATATAACAATATGCGCTCAATTTAAAGATTTCAATTCGGTATCCATTAAATAACTTGTGTCTTTTCTTTATATTGTTTGCTGGTCCCCATCTCCCCCTGAAATATTATACTGCAGGGAAAATATACAAATGCTGACATTACATTAAAGTAGCAAATTATTATTCAAGAAACACATGATTCTAATTACATACCAGATAACAAAAGTAAAAAACAAAAAACATACAAGAAAATGGTCAGCTATCGTTGTGTGGTCTCCTCCATTGGTACGTCAGTTATTCATATCTCCGTGGATTGGAATGCATACATTCAATACAACACACTTCACGAAGCTCATTCACATCTAGCGGGTCGAAACATTTGGTGGTGGTGGTGGTAGTGACGAATTATAAGTTCTTCATTTTGGCTCGCAGGTTTCCTACATCAGCTATTCCAAATCCTTGCAATGTTCGTTTGGTTTGGATATAATAATGTTGAGATGAAAACCGAGTTACTTCTATTCAGATCTGCCTTCCGTTTCTTTGTCGTCTGCTTCCTCCAAATCTGGAATGGCTGTTGGGGGTCAAAGAGGGGCAAGGTCAATCAAAGTTTCTTTTATTGCAAGTACCCTACGAAACCAAATTACTTTATATCCTAGAAAAATCTCAACATCAAAGAAATGAACAAATCTGAAGAATAAGTAGTGCAGTGGGGCTTTAAAAGCAAACTTCTATCAAAGCAAAAATATCAGAGAATCAGCATGAAATCGGACAAAAAATGAGGAAGCGATGATTTTTTTAAAGTTGCAATCACTGTAGATATAGGCTCCTGAAATTGGCTGAATCAATAGTGTCTCTGCGATGGTGTGGCAGACGACTTGTCCATTTGTCCCAACACACAAAATGACTGATTTTTCAGTTTTCAAAATATATATGACTCGGGAAGGGTCTTTTCTTTTTAGAGGACCTGTAATAACATACTTTCCATATTTCAATATATTGAGAAATGCCCCTGGCACTTCGAAAACAAAACTGAAACTAGTGATATTTTTGTACAGAACAAATGAAAGAGTAATTTATCACTACGTCACAATCCACTGAAAAATTCAGTGAATTGGCAAGTTTCAGGGTTCAACTTACGCTCATCATCACTGTCATCCTCGTCTCCAAGATCCGGTACATCTCCTCCAGCCATGCCTGCCATACCAGGTGGCATACCCATACCCGCCATACCAGGGGGCATACCCATGCCTCCCATACCGGGTGGCATCCCCATACCCCCCATACCTGGGGGCATACCCATACCGCCCATACCAGGTGGCATACCCATACCCCCCATACCAGGTGGCATACCGCCCATGCCGCCCATACCACCCATACCGCCCATACCACCCATACCGCCCATTCCACCCATATTTGCCAGCATCTAAAAGAAAATGAAGAGAAAACAAATTTAGAAATGATGAATAATTTTTTCAATTCAATTTCAAATCACCTGACCAATTCATCATCATGCATGTATAATCAATGTTAAATGTAAATGCAAATAAAATACTAACTACACACATAATGTATGACATTTAATATTTCACTTCTTTTGAAAGTTACAATCACTATAGATATAGGCTCCTGAAATTGGCTGAATCGATATTGTCTCTGTGATGCTGTGGCGGACGACTCGCCTATTTGTCCCAACACACAACATAATTTTTAAAAAATAAGACTCGGGATGGTCTTTTCTTTGTAGAGGACCTGTAATAACATACTTTCCATTTAATATATTGAGTACCCTGAGATTTCCATGGGAACAATTACTCTCAACCTAGAATGCTCACCTCATTCAGCCCCCTAGGATCATCTCCTCCTGGTCCTCCCGGTCCTCCTGGTCCTCCTACGGCGACCTCATCGTCTGACTCATCTTCATCCTTCCACTTGGCGAAATCTGTGCTCAACCAATGTCGCTAAGACACAAACATAAGAACTTTAAATGTTAGCTCCTTAAAGCCCCACTGTCCTACTTGTAGCTTCTTGCTCCCTCTATATATAAAACAATGCCTAATCGGTGGCCATTGGTCCCCCATGATCCTCTTTTTCTTATGTTAATTGAAAGCTGAGTTGATGAGAAAGCCACCTGTCACTGACCACGCTGTGTGGTCTAATCGCTCCCGGCCAAACTAGTACAGCTGGCTTTTAAAAAACATGGCATTTTCTGACGATTTGAGGAGGAAAATCTTATTAATTTAAATCTCAAAGGGTCCACTCTGATATTAACTTGTTTTTTACTTAGCAGAAAGGAGAAAATATTAGAAAAACCAGTCAGTAAAAGTTTGAACGACAACCGAATAAATTATAAATCAGAATGTTATGAATTGTTTAAGGTGTGATCAATCAAACACAAGTTGGCAACTTTGCTACATATCAGGTGAGGTCTCCTCCCATTTGCCCTGTACTAAATTTGACAGTTCTTAGGAAGGAGAAAAGCTTGACAGATTGAAAGTCCGATCCAGGAATCTACATGTAACTATTCTTTAAAGTGCAATGGCAAAAACACTACTTCTTTCCTTATGAATTTTTAAAAATAGCCCTAGAAGATGTGCTTACCTTCGTCTTATCACTCAGTAACCTAGGCCAGTAGTTTCCAGGTTCTTTCTTGTTTATGGTTAAGTCTATATTTCTGCCAACTATTGGTTTTGAGCTCTGAGGTAGGGGAAGAAAAAAAAGAGAGAGAGAGAGAGAGAAAGAGGGATAGAGATGAGAAATATGGAGATGAAAACAAAACACAATAAGAATTATTTACCACCAACATGGAATGGACAATAACATATACAACAGAAATACAGAAAAATAAAACAAGTACAAAGAGAAAAACATATTACTTTGCTATATATTGCTTTCAATTAATATATATAATAGTAACTACCTCTCTGGTTCCAGAAATGTACACTTAGAGGGAAGAGGCACTCCCCCCCCCCCCCCCCATCCCCCCCCCCATCCCCCCCCCAAAAAAAAATAATAATAATAATAAAAAAATATTAGCCTTAACTTCAAAAAGCAGACAGATACTTACTTAAACATGTACACCATACTTATAATAATTAAAAGCAAGGGTTCGATACATTTTCATGAATTGCTCAGTACATGAAATATGATTTCCACAACCTCTACTGAGGGTTAGAGCCTAAAATACAAGCTCGTCAAAAGTTTGGCACATCTATTCACATTTCTTTCGTTTCATAGATAAACATAGATTGCATTCATCATTTTCAAATAGGCATCCCCTATTTCCAGCTATATTGAGAGAAAACTTACATCTCCGTCGACTTCACCGTGAAATTCCATGTCCACTGCATAATTCACATTGTTATCTCCTTGACAACTAAAACTGAGTCTGTAATGAAAAGAAATAGAACTTGCTAGTATCATGGTTTACATCAGTAGTATCCTTCATACACGATATACCCCCATCTTCTTCAGGAGGAGGAGGAGGAGGAAGAGGAGGAAAGACAACTGTAACTTTACTCTTAAAGACACTCGGTAGTCGGCTCTCATGGGGAATTCGACACCGTTCGGGTGTTTGCCCAACAACAGGTGTTGTCAATCACCCGGTTAGCCTAATGAGTTTTATGACCATTAGACCTTATGTAATGCTTTGCTTTCCCGTTACCCGAAAACTCTCGAGTATTATCCGAGAGATTAGGGGGTAATTCTTGACTGGCCAACGGGTTTGCTGTGTGCAGATTTGTACTCCCATTAATGGTATTTCCACCAAGTCTGGTATCAGCCAATTATGACCTTCTGCACATGGAAACTGCCGATACAGTCCCTTTAATTTAAGTTATACAAATTTTAATGTATATAAAAAAAAAAAAATCTGACTTGCTATTTTTTTCTTTTTATCATGATTGTTTTTACTTGCAGGGTCCAAAGGGAGACCAACTGATGTTGAATAGGCTACCCTGTTGTTGATGAAAATAAATAAATAAATAAAATCACTTACTTTTGTGCGTCGAATTTGAGATTGACATTCTTAGCCTGCGTAACTTGTATTGTCAGTAAAACGCGATCAGCCCTCTGTGCCCATTTCACTGCTGGTATCTGAGTGGGGTTTCTAGGAAAAAGGAAAAAAAGAACAGAATCGTATTTATTTGACTTATTTTATTTATTTCAAGGAACAAAAAGAAGTACGGTCAAACCTGTATATTAAGGCAACCTAAGGGAAAGAAAAGTTGCCACTATAGACAGGTGGCTTTTCTAGACAGGTTTTCCAATGCACATTAACTTTTAGAGGGAGGTAATATGGGTGATCACTATAGACGGGTGGTTTTTCTAGACTAGAGAGGTCGCCACTAGGACAGGTTTGACTATAAAATAACAAAGAATACCCCAAATTAAACACAATAACAAAGAAAATGACAAAAGACAAAATATTTGTTAATGCTTGGGGATCACAAGTATTTGTATAAGGGGTTGTTCAGATCTCATCAACAACACCTCCTTTTTTTAAACTATTTACTATTCAGAAGATTAAAGCCCCCCCCCCCCCCCAAAAAAAGCCTGTGATTTACATTTTGATAAAATAACTTCATACATGTAAGTGATACAAATCAATTATTTTGTTATACATTGCATCAGTACACTCACATAGCACAATATCTGTGAATAAATAGGCTTGCCCAGCTATAATTAGCATGGCAGCCATTTTGGAACAAAATTGCAAAATAGTAAATAGATCTACAGGTGTAGATCTACATGTAGTAGGGTGTCTGAACGAAAAAATAACAAAGAATAATCAAAAATAAACACAATAACAAAGAAAATGACAAAAGACAAAAAAAACATTGATTTGTTATAAATGCTTGGCGATCACAAGTATTTGTATAAGGGGTTGTTCAGACCTGATCAACAACACCTCCTTTTTTTAAACTATTTACTATTCAGAAGATTAAAGTCCCCCCCCCCCCCAAAAAAAAGCCTGTGATTTACATTTTGATAAAATAACTTCATAAGTGATACAACTCAATTATCTTGTTATACATTGCATCAGTATACTCAGATAGCACAATAGCTGTGAATAAATAGGCTTGCCCAGCTATAATTATCATGGCAGCCATTTTGGAACAAAATTGCAAAATAGTAAATAGATCTAGACCCTAGGGCAGCGTCTCAAGAAACCGTCATAAGAACAAGTTCACCGACATCCCATTGACATGTGTGTATTAAGTTTAACACGCGTTTCAATGGGATGTCGGTTGAACTTGTACTTATGACGGTTTCGTGAAACGCTGCCTAGATCTACATGTAGTAGGGCCTGAACGATTATTCAATTTTCAATTTGGGATCGTTTTTCACCAATTGTTGTTGGATATTTGAATAAAAAATGTAATCAGAATAATACATTTCAATTTCAAGGCTCACCGATGTTTCTATCAAAAGATACAGCCCCTCAAAAACTCTTATGCTATTCATAGCATTTTGCTCAGAATGGATAAAAAAGTGGTTCACGGGATCACGCCAAGTTATTATTTGGGTAAGGGTATTTTCAAACTTAAATCGTATGTGATCCCTTAGGGCTAGCGAAAAAAAAAAACATCAACACATTCCTTACGACTTGAACTAATTATCCCTCGGGCCGTGAGCTAACATAAACAATGGAAGTGACAAACTTACTAATTCAGCCGAGGACGCATGTTCGAAACTAAAGTCACGTCTTTTGGATGGTGACATATTAAAAACTTAAGGTCTAGATCAGTCCTCAGACGTAAATGATCATATTTGATTGATACGCCTCTGTAAAAACCCAATTACACACACACACACACATGGACAGTAGGCGTGGGGATCATTTCATTTACTTAGCTGAAACTAGCCAATTCACAAACGTTAGCAAAACAAGTCAGGAGACAGAGAAAAAAATCAGCAAAAGATTTGTTGGTTTTTCTACAGAATTTTGAGTTGTAAATCAGCTGGATCTGGAAAGTACAACTTATTTATTTAATTCTTACAGCCATTTACAGTAAAGAAGAAAATTCAACAAATATGAATTTTTCTCCATTTTATTTTTGACTTTTTGTAGAATCTACACATGTGATGTGCAGGAAGTGTGTGAAAATATTGTACATTTTAGCTCTAAATATGCATGTATGGGTCCATACTGTTTACGCTTACTTTCCCCCATTTATTATGTACATGTGCAAGATGTGTTAGCGCTACGACTCCGAGTCAATTTTCGTACGACAAGTCCTCACATTGCGATGTCACATGTGGTCAAGCAGCGCACCCCGATTCCTGAATGTGACAACATAAAAAGTAACGAATGGGACCGTAGCCACCCAATACACGACTCCCACGTGATAAGTCTTACGATTTATTTGTACATTTTAGATCAGTTACTAGAAATCAAATGTTAATGCTGTGTGAGAGCACCAAAATAATTCATCAAGCTTATCGATGGCGATAAAATATGCATTATGGCTTTGTAATACTTACGTTTCGGCCATTACTGTGAAATTTTGATGTAGAAGCTTCGACAGAATTTGCGTGCGACGAAGATTGACCAATCAGCGCAGTCGTAATTTAGCAAGGCGCAGCTAGACGCTCAATCGAGACCTCAAGCTCGCGTGTCATGCATTTCGTGTAGGAATAACAAAGGGAAAAAGAAAAAAAAAGAGACAAAGTAGAAGGATAAAACTAGGAATAACAAACAAAAATCGAAGAGAAGACGATAGAAAATTCAAAAGAAAGATTGAGATTAGGAAAGTTAGAAAATTATTTTTAGAATTTGTTAGTCACATACTTTATATATTGATATAACAACAGAAAGCATGTAAAAAGATACATTTCATGCCAACTCCCTGATTCAAGGCTAGGGCTACTTTCTGAATACACAGTACACGTACAATGAGTAGGCCTACATGTACAATACAAGGCGGAAAAATTAAACATATACTTCTAAAGAACCACCAAAAACAATAGGCATACAATGCATGGCGAAAAATACAACGATCATGTCATATGGAATCGCTTCGAAGGTTTGGGATCCCCCCCCCCCCCCCCCCCGCCGCCCCCGCAAAAATAAAGAAATAGAGAGAGAGGGGGGAGCTAGATCGAGAGCCGGAAGGAAAATAAGAGAGAGAGAGAGAAAGAGGAAAGAAAGGAAAAGAGAGAAAGGGGAAAGAAAGGGAAAGAGAGAAGAGGAAGAAAAAAAAGGGGGGGGGGGAGAATTAGGAGATGGGTGGAGGAGCTAGGGGCGGGGCCTAATTGCCTCCCAGGCTGTAATTGTCTCCACCCTTCAATTCCCCATCAAAAAAATAAGCCGGAGAAGGAAGGACGGAAAGAAAAAAGGAAAAGAGGAGATAAAGGGAAGGAAAAAGGATGCTGAAATAACATTATTTTCCGAGATTTTTCCTCACTTTTTAGGTAATGATATGTTTGTATGCGTTTGTTGGAAAACTTGCACGCATGTCAAGTGAAGTGTATAGAATAATATGGTAATTTCATTTTTACCCAAAAATCATTTCTTATTCATATTTAAGCATTCTTTTTCACTACATAATTGATCAGACCATTTGGAATAATATTACGACAACAAAATTTGGAAGAGCCAGCTTATTCCTTATGTTATCTGTTGTTTTGATAATTTATTATGTATTTCATTGTTTTTGTAAGTTATTATTACATTGTTTTTGTTGTTTTATTTCATTTCTTACAACAATTCAACTTTTTTACTTCCAAAATAACCACCTAAACTTTAAACAAGACCCAATATAACCAATTATGTTTGATCTATTTTTAGGAAAAATGAAATTTCCATATGTTTTGTACACCAAATCACAAAAATAAGCGGTTTTCGGGCTGACATGCAAAGACAAAAGGTCACGTGACCTTGTAACTGTAGGTCCGATTTTCATTTTTTTGTTTTAAAGATGCGCAAGACTCTAAAGAAAAAAAGTCAGCGAGCGGCGGGGCGCCATCCATATGCGTTCCCGAACAATCAGAAAATCGTGGAGGGGGGAGGGGCATAATGCCCCCCCCGGCTTTATTAGGGTTAAAGAGAAATTTATAGAAAGAAAGAAAGAAAGAAAGAATAGTGACCTGCCGCAGTGTCAAAATATGCTCATCTGACCGTGATTAAATGCCTTAAACCCCTGAGCTTCTGGGGTCCGCCCCCTAGACCCAACACAAAATAGTGTCCTACCAGTGTCACAAATAAGGTACATGTATATACAAATCGCTCATCTGACCGTTATTGAGCGTCTTAGACCCAACCTAGGAAATCTGGTCAGTGGATTGACGTAGTCACGGAAAACTCTCCCATTTGCCCTGTTAACAAAATAGCACACATTTCTGGCTTTCTCCTATAGTTCTCATTTGGGGCACTACTCAAAATATATTATGGATAGCATTATTGGTCATCTAAAAAGAAAACACCCTCCTGAGTCAGGACGAAAAAATTAAATGTTAGTCATATTGTGTGGAAACAAATGAAAAAAAAACAAAAATCCGCTCTTCACGAAGAGATTAATTAGTATCTTATCTTTTCTTGACATCAGTCTAATCTCATCTTAGTTAATCATCAGCTTCATTATAGGACTACAGCATAGTTTGAGCAAAGTCCAACTTGGGTGGCATAGAACCATTTAGGTCAGTATAACGCTGGGAGTGTTAAAAAAGAAGCCTCGGGATGATAGGGGATATTGTACTCCCCCTTTATGAACCTAGGAATATAATTAATTATGATTATTATATTCCACTCAGTAATGGCACTTCAATAATGATATTTTTAATAAAATGATGATGATGATGATAATGAGGA
The DNA here is from genome assembly GCA_035222895.1 of Strongylocentrotus droebachiensis. Taxonomy (NCBI): domain Eukaryota; kingdom Metazoa; phylum Echinodermata; class Echinoidea; order Camarodonta; family Strongylocentrotidae; genus Strongylocentrotus; species Strongylocentrotus droebachiensis. The sequence continues at coordinate 4,938 of JAVYIG010012790.1, read as the reverse complement.
TGATGATGATGATGATGATTATGATACTACTATATACTAATAATACTAATATAAACAAATCAGAAATGCGTGACCGGATTCTTTCACTTCATAGAGTTTATTGATGAAATTTTGTAATTATCCTTAATAAATACAAATATTGAAAGGGCCGTTCACATTATCATCAATATTCAAGAACTATAAATAGGTCTAAAATCGCTACATGTATAGATTAACATACTGGATCAAAGAAAATCGGCGCTTACGGATTATAGCATAATGTGAACATACACCTGTAGTCATCTATATACAGAGAGTTTTGCAAATTTGGCTTCAGTTGGTCACAACATGGCGTATATTCCTTTGTTGTACATTGTGGTTGCCGATTAATGCCGAACAAAGCAATATTTACCATATATTGTGCCAAGCTCGAATCGCATTGACTCTGATTGTTAGTAATAATCATGTCTTATAGATTTTATACATGGCCCATTTTATGATTAAAGCTACCGTTATCATTATCGGTGAGGTCTGACCGAGCCTCTGGAGACTTGCCATATCCCCGACCCTCTGAATGAACAAAATATTCAACCAATCATACTCGTACAAACATGGCGCGAAATACTTAAGGAGTGTACTATAAACCCATAAAGGTATTGTATATCGTGTTTTACTGTCGTCTGTAATGTGCTCACTGAAGTTGGCTATACGACTAGACAGACACACATGATGAAGATGTTTATAAACTGGGTGGAGAGTATTTAATTGGTTAATTTGTCTAAACCAAGGACTGCAGTGTATGTGGTGATCAATTAATGCATACATCACCACACCCTAATTACGTAGCACCGAAAAGGAGTGGATCTGGGACTCGTGACTTGTGAACATTTCATCTTTTAGTTATTTTAGAAGGATTTTCAAAGTGCTCGTCGGAATAAACAGGGATGGCGGTCGCAACGGATCAAGTTAACTTCACAACAGCCTTTGTGGTGAGTATACTGTGGTACAATGTTGCCGGGTGAAAATGTGGTATATTGTTCAAGGCTCCCCATGCTCATATGCCAAAAGTCCTGGATTTGAATCTTACTTGATTGGTGTTTAAACCCCCCGATCTAGGTTAATGAATGGGAACCTGCTAAAGACGGGTAATAAAATGGGTCATTTTTGCAATACATTCAAATTTCATGCATACCTCTTGGTATACATTCACGTGTACGGTTAATTTATTGTAATGCATCCAGATATCATATACATTGGGTGTTTCTAGGTCGGACAAGCCAACATGTTTTTCTGACCTAACAATTATTTATGCAAACAGCATTCTTACTATTGAAATACAATAACTTGTCACGGGTGATAATTGTAATACTACTATAGTTCGATACTGGACGAATGCATACAAATTTGAATACAGTCATATTGACATGGCCTAAAGCAAGGCCCGGGGTAAGAGCAGTGTATGGCTATAGGCCTACCATGAGTAAATAGGACCAAATTCAGTTTACTAACGTATGCAGATACAATAAAGGTTGCAATGTATAGTGGACTGACTAATCAGTTCACCTGCTTTCTTTGTGGATGAAATTCTGTGCTAATCTTTAGTTGTTGCAATATCTGGTAAGCCTTCGGCAACCTCAATTCGATTTGAAATGAATTAAGTAGGTCTTTTCTGAAATATGAATGAGTTACCTCTCTTTTTTTTGGGGGGGGGGGGGGAGGGAGGGGGTTCGGTTCCAGTTTTGGTTTTGTTTTTATCTTTTTATTTTTCAAAGAAACTTGAATTTTCTTCATTCTGATGGATTGTATTTAGATTGTTTGTATATAGCTGAGTTTTCTGTAATAAAAATCTTAAAACATAGTTGACATGCACTATAAGTATGCATATAGCTTTCCACAAAGGATCTGATCCTTTGTGGAAAACAGTTTTGAAACTCACAATACTACCCTATATATAAACAGAACTAAAAAAATAGAAGAACATTGAACATGTCAATATCATGGCGCACGTCACTCTTTGCGTCTTTGCCAGAGAAACGGGGCACGGAGCCAGGGTTGGGGTTATACAACGGGGCGATCATTGCTTCTCTCTCTCTCTCTCTCTCTCTCTCTCTCTCTTTCGACCCATTCTTCTGGTTTTGGCATTTTATCGAGGAGGAAGGGGGGAACGTGCCCCCAAGCCCCCTCCTTGGAGCTACACCACTGTCAACAGTAAATGAGAGGAGCTTCCAGTCATAATTATTATGATCAAGTAACAGAAAAGGTTGGATTCTGGTTTAGAAGAAGAAACAACATATTTCGAGCTTTCTCACTCTTTTAATGTAATTTGGCATAATATCATAGTAAAAGTATCCCATGAAACCTAATCCTCTTCTCGTGCCAGCATAAACGAAATATAATGCGGAAATAGCTGGAAAATTTGGACCAAACTGATTATGCTACCTGTTTTTATAGTTGTGAAGTGCATTATGCATAATTAGCAAGATCAATGTACTATAGATATCAAGCTTTCCTAATTTCTTTCAGTTTATTTGACACTGTAAACATAATATTGAACCAAGACTCAACATTATCAGTTGTTGAGCTAATTTAAATAAATATTATTCCTTTTGATGGTGACAGGATACCACTGGGTATGAAGAGTTGAGGAAACATATACGAGAAAGCACTGAGTTCACCAAGGAATTGGCCCTCATCTTAGAAGAAAGGTAAGTAAGGCCTGACGCACATGATGACGTCATGTTGCTGACGTAGGACTGTGTCATTTTTCTGACGCATATGACTGCGTCAGAGACTGGCGCGGCATATGAAATTGCCAGGTTGATGTGAAATCGTAGTCAGAATGAATGCACGATGTAGAATTCAAGGATTGCCTTGAATTTCTGGCGTATGCTCTGACTGTCGTCACCGGTTAGCACTGCAGGTATTAATTTAAAGTACTACTACTACTACTACTACTGCTACTACTTCTACTTCTACTACTATACTACTACTACTACTACTACTTCTACTACTACTACTACTTCTAGTCTACTACTATTACTACTCGATTATACATAAACTTCTGCCACCACCAGGGGCGTACGCAGGGGGGGGGGGGGGGTTTGGGGGTTCAAACCCCCCCCCCCCCCTTTGGTATTTTTATGTATGTAAACCCCCCTAAAAAAACCTAAAACCCCCCCCCCTTTGGTTTTTTTTTTTTTTTTTTTTTATTTAAAAAAAAAAAAAAAAAAAAATTATACCCACGGCTAACCTAAATAAGGTGACCTTACCCCCCCCCCCCCAACGACCAAAAATGTCAAATTATGAAATTTCGAGACCAAAAAAAAAAAAAAAAAAAATGTGTCCGCTTACCCCCCCCCCCCCCCCCCCCCCCCCCCCCCCCCCCCCCCCCCCCCCCCCCCCCCCCCCCCCCCCCCCCCCCCCCCCCACTGAGCGACTTTTCGGCTGGCTGAGTCGTTGCGATTTTTTTTGACCTCCAAAAAAAAAAAAAAAAAGTGTCCGCTTACCCCCCCCCCCCCCCCCCCACTGAGCGACTTTTCGGCCGGCGCGATTTTCAAATTTTCGGGAGCAAAATATTTTAAAACCCCCCCCTTGAAAAAATCCTGCGTACGCCGCTGGCCACCACCAATATTACTACATGCCCTGCTGCGACTAGTACACTTAGTTTTTCTGTCTCTTTAATCCTCTCTTTCTCTCTCGTCTGCTCCCCTTCTCTCTATCTCTCTATCTCTCTCTTCTCTTTCTCTCTCACTTCCTCTTTGTATTTCTATAGGCTGGTTCCCTCCTCTATATATAGGAATGATCTTTCTTTCTTAATTTGTTCCCTTCCCAACAAAAAGTTGGTGACTTTAAGTGTAGAAAGATGCCTTGAAAAAACCCGATATAGGGTGTGTGGCTTTGTCGGTTAAAGGTTGTTTACAATAACGTTACTAATTAACCGTGGTTAATCTTCCATATTTTTGTACAGGCCATATATACCAGATGCAGTCATACATCTAAACATATTTTGGGAAACAGAAACATTTGAATTATGTCTACAATCATCAGTTTTGTGCATGACTGTATAGGCCTATAGAAAAACAGCCGTTTAATCAATATCCTTTTGCAAACGCTCTTTTATTTTTTTGATGTATAATAAACCAAATCAATTTGTGACATAATTATATTTCACTTATTTTGTAGCCTTTGCTTTTTTGCTAGAATAAAGGTTATTACAAAAAAATAGAACCAAGGGTATAATTTCATGAAGCCGTCTTCAGTACAACTTTTCTGACATTCTACTGGAACTCGTGTTAGTATTGATGTCACATTAATGGATGCGTTTTAATCGATTTAAAAACGCGTTCCAATAGAATGTCGGAGAACTTGTACTGAAGACGGCTTTGTGAAAAAAATACATTGTATCATAGTTTTTTGTGCTGTGATCTTGCATAACGTTTTCGTGAAAAGATTACAATGATTAAATCACTTGTTTTATGACTAAAGAGTGTGCTTAAAAAATGGGGGGAAATGTTACCATTATATTGAAAACTATGCAGGAAACAATGCAATTGGTGTTTCCATACCATGTGTAGATGTGTTGTGGTCTAGTGGATATGTCACGTGAAACACAGGCTATGGTCTTTCAATATCTGCCACATATTAAACCAATTACGTCTCTTGGGCAAGGCATTTACCGATATTTGCCATACAGATGAGGCACCTGGCAAGAATTAATTCATTGGAATGCTAGAGCGCCAGCATATAATGACAGCCATTCAACATGATCCGGAGCAAGGCCTAAAGAAAGATGTTGTATTGCCATTTTGGTGCCAAAACATGGGTCGGTCGGTCAGAAATCTTTTTCTGATATTAATTTTCTTTTTCTTTCTCCCTCTTTGGGCTGATATTTCTCGGTATTTAATGCTTCATAGATACATATTTTTGTATTCATTAAACTTGTTTGTTTAAAGCCGACCG
>JAVYIG010012789.1:0-51250 GCA_035222895.1 Strongylocentrotus droebachiensis | reverse complement strand
CAAAAGTATAATCGATTACAACAGTTGTGGGGCCGATATCACGAGTATGCCTTCATAAAATAAAGGGCTTAAAGAAAATATTCACTTCTACTTTCAAAAGGACTGGCCCATTTGCTTTAAAAAAAATTGTAGAGTTATTATTATGTAATTTCTAGAAAAAATGTCAATTAACCAATTGATTTACAATCAGTCTAAATACATTGATTTGCCGAGTTGCTTCCTTTTATCAAATATACACGTAAAACAATGGGGGGGGGGGGGGGGACAAAATGTGCGGATAGCAAACCGCACGGATCGTCCCTCGGACGATCCGTGCGAGCAGAAAACCCGCATAGTATGTCCGACGGACAAACGAAACTGGTAGGACAAACGGCGCGGTCACACCGGTGTCACCATTACGTACCAATATTTGGCTCGCGATAATTGCAAATTTTGACCCCCCCCCCCCCCCTAAGAAATCCTGGACCCCCGCCTGCTTCTACCTCTTGGTTGCTTTGATCCATTGCCGAAAATATTTTGGCACCTATCATCCCCCCCCCCCCCCCCCAACCACGGATACAAATCGACACCGTTGTTCTCTTATGTTATATTCTTTGTTTGTATCATTCTATCACTTCCTCTTTTTCCATATGTTATTCTTTGTTTCTTCCTTCTAGACCTATATCACCTTCTCTTATTTTATTCTTTGTTTTTATTATTTCCTCTTCCTATCCTTTGTTTATTCTTCTATCACATTTTCTTATGTTATTTTTTGTGTTATCATTTTATCTTTCTATTTCAGTCATTCTCATGTTATTCTTCGTATCAGATTTTCGCGCACTGTGAATTTATTACCCGATTCAATCACCTGATCTAAAAAAAAATTGATCACGTGACCGACGAAAACACTAGATCTAGAATTGCTCTTCCACTAGATTTCACTTGGGTACGTACCTGTGAAAAGCAAAGTTTCTAGGTGTATGCATGTGAGTATGATAAGTGTCCCTATAATTTGATTTGAGGTTTATTGACGTTTGAGATTGCATAGATCTAGAAGGTGGTGAAATGGTGGTGAAGAGTGATAATATGATAGACGACTCTCTTTCTTGCCCCATATATTGAATTCGCTGTTGGTGGATGGACATAGAAGTCTAGTAATGATTGATAGGGGCGCCCTAGTATTGGCCTCCCTAATAATGTCAGTGTGACACGTTAGGTAATATTACGTATTGGCATTATCATTGCGCTCTCTACTTAATTGAGCCCTCTCTCACTTAAAGTCACTGAGTAGTCGGCTCTCATGGGGAATTCGACACCGTTCGGGTGTTTACACAATAACAGGTGTTGTCAATCACCAGGGTTAGCCTTGAGTTTTATGACCATTGGACCTTATGTAATGCTTTGATTTGCCGAAGACTCTCGAGCTCTCCCAGAGATTGGGGGTAATTCTTGACTGGACTATGGGTTTGCTGTGTGCAAAATTGTACCCCCATTAATGGTATTTCCACCAAGTCTGGTGTCAGCGAATTATGGCCTTCTGCACATGGAAACTGGCGATCCACTCCCTTTAAGTTCAGAACCGCTGGATCGGCTGTCTACGTTTTTAACAGCACATCACTGTATAGATCTATCATCTTATCTATACATTTTGCATCTGGATTGATGCCTAAATGCCTACACACATTTTGGACATGGCACACACCACACCGTAGTGCATAATCTTTGCTGCATGAAGTAGCACTAATTGAGGAAAAAGAAGAAGAACAGGTCAGTGAAAGTTTGAGCAAAATCCAATTAAAAAGAAGAAAATTATGAATTTTTGAAGTTTCACCGACCTGTTCCTCTCATTTTTCTGCTTCTATTAAACCAATTTAATATCAGGGTGGCCGTTGGAGTTTCCTTTAAGTTTGAATTATTCATGAAATGTAATCTTCTTCAAATTACTGTTTTAAATCCACTGTCCGGATACTTAACCAAACACCAAACGTCTGGGTATACAGCAAAAAGTAGTCCAGATTTTTTGGTTTTTATACGTTTTTTATTCTTCAATCAGCTATAGGTCCTCCTCCCTTACACCATGGACCTAACACAGATCGCGCGACCCCTGAAAGGCGAGGGTGAGAATGAAAGGCAAGGACTGTCTCTGGTTTAACGTTGAGGGTGTGTTATTTTCTCAGCTGATTGGGCGCGCAACACGGAAACAGTCCAGACAGTGGACTAAGCAAAAAGCGGAAGGAGAAAGTCAGAATGTATTTGACACTTCCTTGTCTAGACTTTCTTCTTCTCATTACTACGGTTAAAGTTATCGGAGATCTGCAATGATATCCTGGACGAGTTCCATACTGCTCTAGGATGTGGACTAAAACTAAAACTAAAACCATCATAGACATACTTACTTTCAAGATTCAAGATTCAAAATAGTTTTGAATAAAAACAGTGAAATTTGAACAAAACCAGGCAAGGAATAAGAACGTGTCACCAGACATCATTTACAGAAAACTCTCCATGCCTTCTGACCATGAAACTTCTAAATTCTTTCATTTTTTTTGGATTCATGTATTAATTGTGCATGTTCATGGTCCGACTTTAAAAATGTCAAGTAGATTATCAGTCTGCAAACTATATCTTGTTTTCAGGGGAGTAGATTATCTCAATCGTAAGAAAGAAGGAAAAACGTGACATTTGAAGTACAAAAGGCAATGACAATTGTCCATAAATCAGGACATATCGTGAAATAGGAGACCACCAGTTGTATTGTTTGTATATGCTATAGTCGAAGATGCCCAGTAAGGAGTAAGATAAAGTGCTTCATTAAGCTCATTTTATGTTCGTCATTGTCATTGACATTGATTTTGATGTTTTCCTAATGTGGAAACTGAGAAGGAGAGGTCGTCCTTCCAGTAACAGTTACATGCCTCAATTGAATCACTTTCCTAGACATTTAGTGCATCAACCATTTACACTTTACCACTGAGCCAAGTCTCCTCTTCAGCTATTTGATAATTGTATCCATGGTGAATCTTTCGATTCATTATTATTATTTTTGTCCTAATATTATTTTTATTTCCTTGGCTTATTTCAGGAATTGAAAATGTTGAAGGTTAAAGGTTGCTCCTGCGCTTTCCTGATGGAGGCTCTTACTATTACAGTCCTGATATGCACTGGGTTGATCAAGGGCGCCACAGGCAAGCCCCCTCACATTGTTTTCATCGTGGCTGATGACTATGGATGGTTCGATGTCGGCTATCACAATTCCACTATCAAGACGCCCAATCTTGACCTGCTGGCTAGCCGTGGGGTCAAACTGGAAAACTATTATGTTCAGCCCATCTGCTCGCCAAGCAGGAGCCAGTTAATGACAGGCAGATACCAGGTATGATGACATACCACTCATCCAATGTACATGGTTATCATACAATAATAATTATGATAATTGTAAGTTTTTTTGTAACATTTGTATATTGCTTAATATTAGGCACAACACTTCCCTATGCATTTTCACTGAGCTCAGTGTTATCAGACACAGAAAATTGAAGCATTATGCAGCAGTTTACTGCATCATATCAGAACTATGTACATGTAGGCTTAAGTTAATCCAATAACACATATCAACACTGAAGTCATTAATCTTTCAAATCTAATCAGATCCATACAGGCCTCCAACACTTTGTCATCATCGCTCCTCAGCCCAACTGCCTACCCCTTAATGAGACTACCCTGCCCCAGAAACTCAAGGAAAGTGGCTACGCCACACACCTGGTAGGAAAGTGGCACCTCGGGTTCTACAAGAACGAATGCATGCCCCTCCAACGAGGCTTCGATTCCTCGTTTGGTAAGACTGATGACAGGAATATCAAGAAGATTTGGAGGAGGGGGGGGGGGGGGGTGCTTCAGCATCTGCTTTGCTACCATTGTGTTAGGTGTAGGCTAGGCTTAAGATTCTTGACAGTAACAAGTTAAATAATCATATCTCAGCTTTTGTTTGATTGGCTGCGAGCAAACTCAAAACTTCTGAGTCATTTTGACACTTGCATGTACATGTATATCACTGATAAGACGATTTATGGAACGTGATCCGGAATGACAAAACTCAATAATCCTTTAAATCTTGTCAAGAGATGGCATCTCAAATATAATATTCCTTTTGTTATTTGTGGATTTTGTACAGGTTATTTGTCTGGTATGCAAGACTACTGGACTCACTTCCGGACTGGACCATTCCCAGGTTTTCCTGAGGGGAACCATTGGCTTGGCATTGACTTTTGGGACAACAATCGAGTGGCGTGGGAATACACCGGAAACTACTCTCAGTTTGTATTCACTGAACGAGCTCAGAGGGTTATACAGCAGCACAATCCCAATCAGGTCTGGTCTAATATATCCCCTTCATAAGACTCACTCCTACATGTAGATCCTAATCAAATGATTGGTCAAGCACAGTCATGTGACTGATATATTTGTTGAGAGACTATCATCACATGCAATACTCGCAACACTATCTAACAATTTGCAAGTACCCTGGTACGCAATTCGTGAAAGACAAGCGGGCTTCTACCTGTGTTGGCGCTATATTAAGTAAACATTATGAACTTGGGTTTTATTTGCCATCTATAAGTTTGTCCAATATTAAAATGACTCCTATTATTGATCAATTACATTTAACAGGGATCTATGAGTTTTACTGGATGGTTCATATCTTCATTAATTCATTTTAACCATTGCTTCCTGGAACCGAGGGCTCCTGTATTAAACCTATAGGAAACATGGGAATTCAGTAGTCAATGTGTTAATAATCTAACCATTCTTGTTGAGGCTGTGTTCATCTATTGTATGAAGCTGTATCACAGATTCACACAACCTTGACTCAAATGCAGAGAGATTCTATAATAGACTCATTGGGCCTTCTAGGAGTAATTTCAATTTGTAAATTTCGGCTTGCACCCAGAAAATAAAGATTGTGTGCTCGATCTTGTTATTATAATAATAATAATAATATTTAATTTTTATATAACGCTTAATACAAATGTCTCTATGCGCTTTACAAATATACTATTACCCCGGTCATTGGATTCAGTGCTTGCCCGCACACACTGTGTGCACAATCTCCACTCCCTGGGGAGCATTCCAGCCGGGCGTTACTTGACGCTCACAAGCTGTTTGACCAACAATGACGGCCGATGGTTCCAAGACTTTTTCTGACTTGTTTGTAATTACGAGATCAAGCACGCGATCTTTATTTACTGAATGCAAGCCAAAAGTTCTTTACAAAGATAACTGTTTTGTTAATGATCAATGAATGTTTGTAATTACGAGATCAAGCACGCGATCTTTATTTACTGAATGCAAGCCAAAAGTTCTTTACAAAGATAACTGTTTTGTTAATGATCAATGATAAAAACTATGAATAAGTCATGGTATGTTTAGTAATTAGAAATCTTTGGGCTAACAGATTCACTGCAAATCTCTACCACTGATTCGAAAGTGAGTTTGTTGGAAGAAAAATAAATTGATTTGCTTTGCTGGTGTATCGATCCTCTGCAGCCGCTTTTCCTGTACCTGCCGCTTCAATCAGTCCATGGACCACTCCAGGTCCCAGAGAAGTACATGAAGCCCTACGCTCACTTCCAGGACGTAGGCAGGCAGACGTACGCAGGAATGGTAGCCACTATGGATGAAGCAGTTGGCAAGGTTGTAGACTCCTTGCAAGAAGCCGGGCTATGGAATGATACAGTTCTTGTGTTTACAACAGGTAATATATTCTGCTTGTAAGTGTCGGCTTGCATGTTGATACAGTAGGCTTGCGGGTGCACCATGTGAGAGAGAGAGAGAGGATTGAGGAGTCCTAAAAAGGACTCTCGGTGATCTTTCTTGAGGGTTTGTAGTCCTGAAAAGGACTGTTTGGTATAGTCTTGAAAAAGACTGTTTGTTATCTTTCTTAGCTTATAGTTCTTAGGAGAACTATATCGCTTGGAGAGGATGAGTGGCGGGAGTGGCTCGACGTTTCGAACAGGTTGGCTATCCGTCGTCAGGAGAGTCCTTTTCAGGACTCCTCAATCCTCCCTCTCTCTCACAGGGTGCACCCGCAAGCCTACTGTATATCTACATCACCATGCAAGCCGACAATTATACAAGCAGCATGGTTGATTTTTGTATTCATTTTTTATTTACCTATTTCTCACTATAGTCTGTTACCATGTTTACTTTCCGTAATAATAATAACATATTGATATACAAATGATATGATTGATACATATATATTATCAGAATAAACTAATTAACATTCCAGTAATAACGTAAAAAGAGTCATAGAGAAGGATTGTCAAATGCATGTAAGTTAATTGAGCTTCAAGGCATGACAATCCTTTACAAAACATCATTACTATTATTAGAAATAAGAAATAGAGAGAAGAATACTTTTCACTATACTCACAGAAACAGAAATCAATAAAGACTGGGATGAAATGAGATGAGGACATGGTATATAGAATGATAAAGGTGATGACCGTATGTTCTACAAATTGTAGAACCCGTCTTTGAATACTTCAGTTTCTATCCATCACAAAGATAATCTGTGCAAGTGATTGGGCTATTGTACATCATGTGTGGAAATACAATTCACACAGGCCTTATGCAAATGAGCACATTGTCATCTGAGTTAACATCTGACCTCAGGAGCTGTACTACATGGATGCTATAAGGATAATAGCTACATGCATATACATTGCGCAGGATGCCTACACAGTACCATTATTACCCTCGCTTTAGCTGCCCTAAGGCACTCAAAGCATTCAAGGAATAAACTCCTACCAGGTACTCATTTACTTCACCTGGGTGGAGAGTGGCAAATGTAAGTTTTTGTCCCTTAGTGCCACAACAGTACTCTAAATCATGAAGTATACAATCCACAGTGCGGAGTCATATCCAGTAGACCATGACACCTCTATACATGACATCAAAAACGAAAAGTAAGAGAGCAATATTATGATTATTATCGTTTGTCTGGTTTTCAGATAATGGTGGAACTCCTGGCCAATCTGGCAACAACTGGCCACTGAGGGGAACCAAGAACACCCTTTGGGAAGGCGGGGTCCATGGTGTGGGGTTCATTACAGGACCGGTGATCCCTGCAGGGGTGCAAGGTACAGTGAGCAAACATTTCATGCACATCAGTGACTGGTTCCCAACCCTGATTGAGGGTGTGGCAGGGGGGAACACCGCCGGTCTTGCTCTGGACAGCTATAACATGTGGAACTCTATCACGTAAGTTGAATTCCTGCAATTACTTGGGCTCTTGAGCCTCGGGTCTGTGCACACAAAATGATTAAAATTTCAAATGTATGTCTCAGGAGGATCTTTTCTTTTTATAGAGAACCTTTGAAAATATGATGCCTACAGTATATTTTGTGATGTTCCCAAGTAGGAAGGCGCTAATAATGTAATCAGTAACAATGTTGAAAGTTGATGAAAAAATTGCATAATTTTTGTATGAATTTTTTATATAATATGGACTGGGCTTGAGGGAGATAATATCACATTATATTGCACAAACTAGACTCAAATTACCCCGAGTCAAAGACGAGGGCAATATGGGTCTTGTGAGGGCAATATGAGGTATCTCCCAAAAGTTAAGCCAGTCAATATTGTTATCCAAATCAGACATCTAGAGCAAATACATAAATCAACCATGACAATCTCAAAGAACTGAACCAACTTTGTCAAACCAGCACTGTGCATCCAGTGCTTGACAAAAAAAAAAAAAAAAATGCAAACAGTGTGCCTTTGGTGTGATTATTACGTCACAATAGAGTGCGCCAGGTTCTCGTACGCATAATAGATGCGCAACCATTTTTGAATTTTTTCCATGAAAAAAGGCATAAGACAGGCTTTTAAATATCTTTCAACACTTAAATGTCTGGAATGTAATAGAGCCAATTCATTGCTTTGTGACGACTTACATTCATCTAAAATGTAATTAAATTGTAATAATATAGTTGGAAGAATTGAGGAATCGATTAGAACAGTTTTTCCCAATTTATATCATTAATAATGGTCCGTTTTCACTTAAACTTTCAGATTATCTTTGATTGTACATCTAGCATTGAAGTCACTACCTTAGCACAACTTTTTCTCATCTTAACAATGTTACCAAGTCCTTTTAAGGCTCCAGACTATGAGGTCATGACGGTCAAACATAATGTGCCATGGGTCCAGGGATTTGGAAGCAGTGGATTCTGCAACCGTCCCTTTTAGGGTTATAGGTGTTTCTCATTGAAACCAAAGCCAAAGGAACCTGCACAGAACACCTTTCCTTTAAACCTAGTTTGACTGGGATTGGGGGGGGGGGGGGGTGGGGAGGGGTAAGGTCAATGTGACCCCCTCCACTCAGAATAGGGTTATGTCCATATTTCTTCTTTCTTTTGTAATTAAATTGAACTTCAGTATTCTCTATGTACAGGTTTGAATCAACTGAGTGCAACTTAAATTGACCCCAAAAGTCCCAGTTGATTAATCCATAGTCCCATTTATTTTCTAGAAAGGGAACACCGTCCCCTAGGAAAGAACTTCTTCACAACATTGACCCCTACATCCGCGCCGACCATCCTTTCGGCTACGGCTACGACAAAGAAACCGACCTGATCTATCCGCTCTCCGGTCTCTACCCCAAGATGGCAGCAGAGTTCTCCACGGATATGAGAGCGGCTATCAGAGTAGGAGAATGGAAGCTCCTCACAGGATTTCCAGGTAATCCTAATAATAATGGTGAGTGGGCTGGGTTGGGGGATTCAAACTTTTCTCCAGCAACAATTGCTCAGGACTTTATTTTGTTAAACATTGTAAGGTTAGGGTTAGGATATTGAAATTTATTTGAAGTTATGTTTAGGGTCAGGGCTAGGGTTACATACACGGGGGTACTGTAGAACTCCCCCGGCGGGTTGTACTTTTTAACTTGACGATCTCACGAGAAATAAACTACAGTATCAAACAATAAGATATATAATTAATATCAATGATTTATTATAGATAATCAACACAAATTATCAAGAGTCGTATAATCGTTGGTGTACACACCAAAAAATACACACAGTAATCGAATGTCTCAGGAGGTAAGAACTCCCTCGGACGGCAAATAATTTACATAAAAATAACAGTGATCATAGTAAATGGAATTTTCTTGATCAAACATACATGTAGGGCCGTGCATCTCAGATTTCATTGTTAAACAATCCCTTTAATTACATTGTCTCAATGCAACGTTGGATGTGTTAGGAGGTCAATGCTTCCAGATCTTTTAGGGTGCCAGGGTCTGGTAGATGTGGGCAGGCTTGGAGATGTTGCATAGTCTGCTTCTCTCTACATAGGTAGATGGTGTCATCATTCTCACTATACCCCCACTTCACTAGGATGGTTTTGCAACAAATTAAAATTGCTGATTGATTGTGCTCATGTTTTGAAGGGAGGAACGGCTGGATACCACCACCGGAGTGGAACATTCACCCCATCGATCCTGTGGAAGCTCCTAACAAAGTAACATGGCTCTTCAACATCACAGCAGACCCTTGCGAGAAGAACGACCTCTCACATCAACATCCTGAGGTGTGTAACAATTTATTATGAATCTGAAGCTGTGTTAATAGTTTCATGTCATTATTCAGTAACATTTTCTTTATCTTGGACAGTAAGACAGTTTATGGATAGTCCATGTCAATATGCAGACGACTGTCCCTGAAAAAAGGAAACCAAATTTTATTGATAAATCAATATACCAGTAATCTCAATTTAATTTTTGTTAGTACATACATAATTGGAAAGGGCATTTTGCTTTGGTTCATTTGTTTTCAGAAATAGATCATTAAAACACACATGAATGATTACAGGTCGTTTGGACTGATACTGATAGAAATAGAATTGTCCAAATTAAGTAGATAACTGATGCCTTGTTACATTATAGTGTGAAATGGCAGGTAATGATCTGGAATTGATTTTTATCATTTTTTTGGTGTCATGTGAAACAAGGGAAAATTAGGTACCCATTGGGGTGCAGATTTATCAACAAGTAATGTAGGATTATTTAGTAAGTTACCCATAAACTTGGATTTCCCTTTTCAGGGACACCCTAACCCTAGACCCCAAAACAAAGATTTATTGCAATCGTCACTCTGACCATTACGTTTGACATCATTATCATAATCCCAATACAAAAAAAATAACACTTCATTGCAACCCTCACCCTTACCCTAAATGTTGAGCACTTTCATGGGTTAAGTTTGTAATGAGGTAGGCTTTGAAATGATGATGACGATGTGGTGAGGCTGTGAATGTTAATGATAGTGATCATCAACTTTCTTCAATTATAATAATTGTAATGTCATCACCTTTTCATCACCTTCATTATCATCATCATCATCATCACTATTATTGTCATCACCACTATCATCATCGTCATCACCACAATCAACTTTATCATTATGATCATTATCATCACAAATATCATCATTAGTATTGTCACCATTATCAACATTCTCATTAGCATATCACCATCACCACCACCACCAACATCACCACCACCATCTCCACCACCATCATCATGGCCATCATTATCATCACCTCCAACAACACCATCATCATCATCATTGTCATCATCACCACCATCATCATCACCATTATCATCCCTATCACCACTATCATCGTCATCACCACAATTAACTTTATCATTATGATCATTATCATCATTAGTATTGTCACCATTATCAACATTCTTAATAGCATATCACCATCACCACCACCATCATCATGGCCATCATTATCATCACCACCAACAACATCATCATCATCATCATCGTCATCACCACCAATATCACCATCATCATCATCATTACCATTGTCATCATCACCATTGTTATCCATACATGTATCATCATTATCATCGTCATATCATTTTGAAGACTGTCTTGATGACTACCTTGAGTCTGTACCTTTCTTCTCCATTGTCCTATTTTGTTTTTCTTTCTTGTAGGTCGTTACTGAACTTGTTGGTCGCCTGGAGGCCTACTACAAGACATCTGTACCGGTCAGGTTTCCAAACCAGACCGTAAAAGCTGACCCTGCCTTGCACGACGGTGTATGGGGGCCATGGGAGTGACCCCTATCCCAACCAGATTATTAATCTATTAATCTTGATCTAAGGAGACATGAACGAACGAACGAACGAATATGTGTACATGTACTTTCATAAACAAAGCGGTACTTGATTTATGTAGAGGAATACTGGCAGCTAGATACAGTCTAGTTTGCAGGTGTGACTCATGTATGAGTGTTTGTATGTGTGTTGTATATATTCCTTAGCTTGTGTTTTTTTTTGTATACATTTTATATCTGTATCTTGTCAACTATGTTCGCCCTTTCTTTGTCGAATTTGTAAAGTAGCCGCTTACAAATGTAAGTCTACAGGTATGTCTTTGTGTATTAATTCCTATCATTTTGGGGGCATGTCATTTGTGAATTAATGGGAATCGTATACGCTTTATAAGCCTTTGTTGTTTCAATTGTTGTTGTTGTCTTTATTGGTTTGTTTTTTATACTATTGTTGATGTTTTTAATGTTATTTTTGTTGTTGGTATATTTGGCATTTTTCTGGACCTTGTTATCAATAGCAAATGCTAAAATTCTATGACAAATTTGCCTTCAGCAAATCGAATGCCACGATTTCAATAGCTTATAACAGTTATTGGAACTTGATATACAGGTAGATAACAAGTTTTAGGAAACTTGGTTTTTGTTCAAGTAGTTGCGATCGTGTTCAAAGTCGTTACAGGCGCGGATCTACGGGGGGGGGGGGGGGTTTAGGGGGTTTAAACCCCCCCCCCCCTTGGGCGGCCCCCAAAAAAAAAGAAAAAAAGAAAGAAAAAAGAACGCACGCTGAAGAGAAACCCTTTCAAGTGCAAATATTGTGAGAAGATATTCAACTCATCTGGTAACTTAACCAAACACATGATAACTCTGGATATAACTGTGTATTAAACTGTTACTTGATTTAAAAAGACGTTATCATGCACTGCTTTTTATGGTCTCCATTGTGTTAATAGATGCCAGGAAAACATCACTTACGGGGTTCAAATAAACACCCCCCAAAAAATCGGCTCGCGGCTCGTGGACGATGCTCCGCATCGTCATTATTTTGGTCAAACCCCCCCCCCTTAGCAAAAAGCTAGATCCGCCCCTGCGTTATACTATTAAGCGTATAAAGCTTTTTGTGTGTCATTTTGTGTCGTTTTGTGTCATTTTGTGAAACCAGCAATGAATCAGGCTGAACAGATTATGTCATCTGAAATTCAGACCCTGTTTTACTTTTGGAATCCGACCAGTGCAATAAACAATGACGAGAGAGTAAGAATAATAATAATAACAATAATCAATTATATTTCTATAGCGCATTATACAAAATACCAGGGACTTGATACATAATGCTCTTGTGACCAGCATTGTGAACAGATTGGAAATCTGTATAAAGAAAAGTGCCTTGGATTCATGTTGTAGTTAATGTGCCACACAAATAATCTCCCTGTGCCACATTAATTGTATTTATCATGGGAAAAAATAAAGCTTCAAAGCTTTAATTTTCATGATGTAAATCAGATTTCCCTCGCCCTTGAGATGTAGGCAAGTTGGAGCATTTTCTTTGGGACCTTGGGTTCTCTGCCTGAGAGACCTTTACACACACACACACAGGCACATTGTAATTCAACCAAATCTGACGTCAGTAAATTATGATGTCGTACACATGGACGCTAACTACAATGTGGCTTTAATCAATTTAAAATGATTTTAACCATTACTTTTTTCTGAAATTCATGAATGAAAGTGTAAAATAGTTCCCTAGCTCAGATAGATGATTATTGCAATATTGTCAGTTAACCAAGATAGTTCTGTGTACAATAAATGTATTTAGAGCTGAATTAAAATGATTACTACTAGAAATTTCACTGAAAACTGAAGTACTGAACCCCACTTTACATAAATCGTTACATGCAAATTAGTTGTGAACATTTCAAGCCATGTGAATATGTTGTTGTATCTTATAGCTAACAAAAGTAAGAGTTGATCCCTCGGATTTTGCAGTATATAAAAGTACATGTATGATGTTAGATTTTTCAGTACGTTGCAGTATATCTCTTTCAAATAAAATGCTGCTGTCTATTATGTAGATTCGGAATAAGGTTAATGGAAATCTGTTTTGCATAATTAAAATTATTTTTAATAATCACTATGGTGTCCTGTGTTGAAGTTTGTGAGGCTGCTACATTATTTTATCTATAGTTGTCTCAATACAAAGTACTATATATCTACTTATATTGTGAATAATGATAACACTAATATGCAACATTTATAAAGTGATTAATCTTCTTCTTCTTCTTCTTCTTGAACTTCTTCTACTTCTACTTCTTCTTCTACTTCTTCTACTTCTACTTCTACTTCTACTTCTACTTCTTCTACTTCTACTTCTTCTACTTCTTCTTCTTCTTCTTGAACTTCTTCTTCTTCTTGAACTTCTTCTTCTTGAACTTCTTCTACTTCTTCTTCTTCTTCTTCTTCTTGTTCTTCTACTTCTTCTTCTACTTCTTCTACTTCTACTTCTACTTCTACTTCTTCTTCTTCTTCTTCTTCTTCTTCTTCTTCTTCTTCTTCTTCTTTGTTGTAAAAGGACGTGTCTCGAGCGAGCTCCAGAGTTTTTGTAAGTTTTGTCGGAATTATACTGTTTATAATTACAGTTTTAATACTAGTGTACTACTAGTACACAGTACAACCATACCAAACCAAGTCCACCTTTCTTGTGTGTTAATATTTGTAGTTTTTATGCTTTTTTTGTGGTAACCTTGTGTAAGAATTTTTTGGCCACTATGGCCAGTGAAGCCGAACAGGCCTCCCGGGATAAGCCGGGGACCAGCTCGGCTCAAAATACCGTTCCTGTTTCTGCTGCCGAGCCGTTCAAGGCCGTAAGCAGAAACAATGGGCCGTATGCATAAAAAGTAGCAATTGCTTGTGCTAGCCTTTGACTTGAATCCATATGCATAAACATAAGCAATTGCTTGCAAGCAAATGCTTTTGCTAGCAAGCACAAGCAATTGCTTGATGTCCGCAAGCAATTGCTTAAAAACGTATGCATAAAACGAACCTTTTGCTTGTTCTTATAAGCAATTGCTTACGTTTTTTCAAGCTCCGTCATAGCAGCTTGAGCTCTTGCTTAATCGAGACGTTCGCGGTTAAGCATCATGTTTATGCTCGTTAGAGAAAAACCAAAGTTGTACAGTAGAATAAATCGAGAAGAAATTGCTCCCGAGACCTATCGGAAACTATTCCGTTTCGACAAAGAGAACGTTGAGTGGTTAGCACACAGGTTCATACCTGAACATGATGAAAAACGCAGAGGATGTCTGACTGCCATGTCAGGAAAGGCTACCCCACACGCATGACATTTGAATACACTACTAGTATGCGAAACCCGCCTCTGTTCTCCCATGAATGATGTTCGCACCGGCGTGACGTCGCTATTGTTGAGATCGTAAGCAATTGCTTGCTGGAGGCAAGCAAAAGGTTTGAGCACAAGCAAAATGTTATGCATACGGATTTAAGCAATTGCTTGAGCTTGATCTTTTGCTTGACAAGCAATTGCTTGTGCTTGAAGCAATTGCTTGCAAGCAATTGCTACTTTTTATGCATACGGCCCAATGGTATCGTTTTTGGTTCTGCAGCACATGTTCCTATTCATGATTACATATGAGCGTTTGTAGACACCATTCCAGCTCATTGTATAGTGTCTGCCTCTCGTATCAGTAACCAACGTATTGCTATGTATCTGAATTCCAAAGAAGCAGTCTTGAGTGCCGTTAACAATGGTTTGACCTTTAGAGGCGCATTCATACAAGTCTTACCTTTGGTTTTGCCCACAACACGTCTCACACTATCTAATGTTTACACAGAAATTCCGAACTCTGTTCTTGTAAAACAAGTTTCTGCTTTTTGTAAAGTAGTCTCACAGATTCGTCCCATCCCTATTGGTTTCAAGGATAAACAACTAGCTCACATCATGTCCTTCCGTCGACAAGTCCAGGTGCTGCTTACTCCGAATGTTACCCTACCCGATTTCGTTAACTTTATTCACGCAGGCACCAATTATCGCGTTTTTCTTTCCACTGAGGCGGCTCGCTGTTTTGAGTGCGGAGAGGCTGGACATATCGGCAAGAATTGCAAAAAAACCGCTCGGCCAAATGAGTCCGCAAACTCTACCCTTACGTCAACACAGGCAAAAGGAAAATCTGACCCACGACATCCCCCCAAAGTGTCTAAACCCTTACGGTCTGAACCTGAAACCCTTAATCTGAGGGCGTCCCCAGTACACACAGAAAAGCCTAGCGGCTCCAGCCCTAGGCCCGCCTCTTCGCGTTCAATGGTTGACGAAACCGCTGAAGGGGCCCTTGCGCGTAGGCCTACAACTCCGGTTGCGATAGTTTCCCGTAGCATTAATAATAGTCCACCTAGCAGCTACCCCACAGGCAGTAGCCAGGACAAAGTTCCTCCTCTCGTAACCCCCACAATTTCTTTGACCCAAACCCTTTGCGACCCCATCTGGGGAGCACCGCCCGCCCCGTCCAGACTTTTCGCAGATGTTGTTAAAAGGAAAAAACCTCCCGAACCTTCTTTGGTAGACTCCCCTAAACTTACTCCAATTGTGTCTGCTACCCCACCGCGGAAACTAATGAGAAAAGTTTCCTCTCCCGTGACCTCAGAACCTCCCTCCCCTGTATCAGTATCGCTCCCTGCGTCACCAATCCCACCCTCTCCCGCTTCCACGGTAGACACTGTCGACACTGATGACGTGGCGGTATGGGATGATACACAGACTGACGATGAATCCTTTGACTGGGCCTCCTCTTTTCCGTCCAGTCAAGGACCCCTCTCTTCAAAGGAAATTTGCAAATTTCTAAAGATTGTCAAAGCACGGAAAAAACCTCTAGAGGTAGCGAGAAAATTCACTTCCAACATATCAGGACTTGTAAGACAACTTAGACCCCTGAGGAACAGTCCTCTGTTTACTAAAAGTACACAGCAGAGGATTTACAAATTGATCAAAAATTTAGATATCTAATATGGCCATCTTCTTATGTAATATGAGCGTAGACCTGCATGCCTTTCTCTCCCTTTTTATGACGCTGTCGTTGCTCACCCTTAATACTGGAGGTTGCTCCAATGCCATGAAGAATGCTTCAGTGTTTAGTTATGTTGATAATATTGCGTTTGATTCTGACATTGTGTTTCTACAAGAAATTAATGACCTCTCCCAGAATTCTCAATGTTGGAATTTGTGGTCATCCTATAAACCTTTTTGTGCCCCCGGGCATAATCGAGGATCCGGAGTAGCTACCCTTGTGAAGAACAATCTTTGTAGTGATATTGACTCCTTAGTTATACTTAATAGCCACATTATATGTTAAAATTGAGTTCGATGGTGGTATGTATCATTTATATAATGTGTTAATTAATGCCACAAGATGACGGCCTTGCTATTAAGGCTGTTCATCTTCTTGCGTATCATGTTAATCAGTGCAGTGATGGTGTTATTATTATTGGCGGTGATTACTGTACCCTATCTCCGTCATTAGACAGATTGTGCATGCCTAATGAGCATAGACCTAAGTTATCTTCTGCCCTCAAGGAAGTGATTGATAGTAATAAACTATGTGATACGTGGCGCAGACTTCACCCTCATGAAAAGAAATACTCTTGGCATAGGAACAACCCTCACAGCGTTAATGGTGTTTCTAAAGCCAGACTTGATCGTTTTTATGTGTCTTTTCCCCTAATACCTTCATTACACTCTTGTCGTATTCTACCTTGTACTCTCTCTGATCACTGTGCGATTTCCCTGAAAATTAAAATTCCCCCACAGAAGCCAAGAGGATGTGCTTTTTGGCATCTTTATAATTCCCTTCTTGATGACAATGACTATAGAAGTATTATTAGTCATTTCTGGACTGACTGGCAAAATAAAAAAGCCGACTTTCCTAACATTCTGTCATGGTGGGACTTTGGTAAATCCCACATTAAGGTGCTCACTCAAATGTACGGATCTAAGTTAGCCAATGAGAAGAAGGAAACGATATTGAATATCAATAAAACCATCGACGAACTGCATTCTTCGCCTGAATTCACGCCTGACATCCAGCAGGCTCTTGCTGAACAAAGAACTGAACTAAACATTCTCCTTAAGAATCAAGCCAAGGGTGCTCTTGTAAGGTCACGTTTTCAATATGCTAATGAGATAGACACTAGCTCATCCTATTTTTATGGTCTTGAAAAATCAAACTCTACTTTTAAAACACTCTCTCGTACCCGTCTCCCTTCGGGTAACATTACAGAGGATCAGAACGATATTAAAATTCACGTTCGGAATTTTTATAAGAATTTGTACTGTCGTGTACCTATTGATGAAAATTCGGTTGATACTATTTTATCTGATCTATCGAAACTCAACCCTGAAGATTCAAAACATCTTGACGCTCCTTTGTCATTCAATGAACTTGATATTGCTGTCACACAGCTCGGCAAAAATAAAACGCCTGGTCTAGATGGACTTTCTTCGGAATTCTATCAGACTTTCTGGCCCTTGATAAAAAATGATCTCTTCTCTGTATTACAATATGCCATAAGTACTGGAACCCTCCCACATACTTTTCGTAGAGCAGTGATTACGTTGATTCCTAAAAAAGGAGACCTGGCAGACATTGCAAACTGGCGACCAGTCTCTCTTCTAAATAATGATTACAAAAATTTTGCAAAGATACTTGCCAATAGATTGAAACATTATATTACTAACATTGTATCTGAAGACCAAACGTATTGGCCCGAATTCACAAAGCAAGGTTTGAGCTCAGACCAAGGTTTGAGCTCAAACCTCCTTTTGTTTCGCCAAACCTCCTTTTGTTATTTATAAACCAGGTTTGTAAATAACAAAAGGAGGTTTGGCGAAACAAAAGGAGGTTTGAGCTCAAACCTTGGTCTGAGCTCAAACCTTGCTTTGTGAATTCGGGCCATTGTGTTCCAGGTCGAACGATTTATGACAACTTAAATTTGATCCGAGACATTGTACACTTCTCTAATTGCAATGATACCCCTCTTGCAGTAGTTAATTTGGATCAAAGGAAAGCCTTCGATAATGTAGATCATAATTATCTCTTCAATACCATGAGAGCTATGGGCTTTGGAGAATATTTTATTTCTTGTATTCAACTTTTGTATAATATGACGCAGAGGGCTTAGTCAAAGTGTGTGGATCCCTCACTGCGCCTTTTCCTTTTCAAAAAGGCATACGCCAAGGTTGCCCTTTATCTGGCTTTCTGTATTCTATAGCCATAGAACCTTTTCTTCACAAGTTAAAAGTTAATCTTTCATCGTGTTCTTTCTCCTTACCCAACACAGATATGAATGTCTCGGTATCTGCGTATGCGGATGATATATCAATTTTGTCACTGAAGACAAAGGCTTTGATATTATTCTAGATACATATAACACTTTTAGCAAGGCCTCGGCTGCCTGTCTTAATTATGTTAAATCTCAAGGACTGTGGGCCGGATCATGGTCGAAACGTAGAGACAGGCCCCTTGATTTCCTGTGGAATTGCGAAGGTCTCCTCTTTCTTGGAGTTCATCTAGGAAATAATAATAATTATGTAAACAAAAATTGGTCAAAGTGTAAAGAAAAACTGAGTAAGACTCTATCTCGATGGAGCTCCCTTTCTTATAGTTTGTCCTTTAAAGGCAGAATCATTATTGCTAATCAATTAGCTGCATCTAAACTTTTCCATTGTCTTGCAGTTTTGTCTCCCCCTCAGCAAACACTAATTGAACTCCAAGAAATGCTTATTAATTATGTCTGGTCTGGTAAACGACATCTTTTAAGAAAGCAAATTCTGTTTCAACAACCCAACAAAGGTGGACTTGGTTTGGCATGTCTCCAAGCACGAACCCTTACATTTCGTTTTGCTTTTTTACAGCGTTATCTCAATCTCTGTTCTCATCCTGCGTATGCCCTTTGTTCTCATAATTTTCGCAGATATAAGAAACTAAATCTTGATTTTCCTTTGTTTCTGACTGAATTAGACCCAAAGTTTTATACCAGCCTTCCTTGTTTCTATTCGGAAATTTTGCGTGCTTGGATTACCTCTGGAGCAAGCGTCGAGACATCGTCCTTTACTGTCAACCATGTGTTAAACATTCCCTTGAATTATTATAAATTTCTTCAATATACACTGGATGGCGACAAG
Source organism: Strongylocentrotus droebachiensis (assembly GCA_035222895.1). Lineage (NCBI taxonomy): Eukaryota > Metazoa > Echinodermata > Echinoidea > Camarodonta > Strongylocentrotidae > Strongylocentrotus > Strongylocentrotus droebachiensis. The sequence continues at coordinate 31,956 of JAVYIG010012789.1, read as the reverse complement.
ATCTTCCCTGTTAGACTATTTGCATGTGGAATCAAACTCGTCAAGCATCTTGTAAACCCGAACAACGGTACCTGGCTCCGAGCAGACGAGGTCGTCATTGCCTCCACCTTGCAGCGTCCGTCTTTACGCCTTTTGGAACTTGACCTCTCTCGACTTCACAAAGAGATCTCCGGTTTGTTTCCTAGATTCTTTTCGAACAGCGGACTAAGACTGTCAGCAGCTTCAGCTTATCTTCATAATCTGACTGAACCTGTTACCTCTCCGTTCTCGATCATAACTAAAGACAACAAGAACATTCTTGCCACGCCGACTAAATCGATATATCGAATCTTCAACCGTGCTATTAACTTTCTTCCTAGAGCTCAAGTTACTCATTGACACGAGGCTGGGTTACTTTCCCCTTCTAAACTAATCAACTGGACTGAAATCTACTGCTATCCATCATCTAAGAAAGATGGGGACACTCAGTACAAACTATTACACAATGTTCTTCCGTCGCTTGCCGTTCTTCATCATCTTAATCCCGATATCTCCTCTTCATGTGGATGGTGTGGCAAGAAGGGAACTATTCTACACCTCTTTATCAAGTGTACTTCTATACAACCGGCCTTGGATCTTCTTCATCATCTTCTGTCAAGTCTTCTACCCGAAGTAAACATTGACTTTGACCTCTACTGGACTCTGGTTCCACATGCAAGAGGTCGTAACAGGGAGGCCGTGCGCCTATCCAACTTTTTTATTGTCATTCTTAAAAGCACATTATTGGCTTTATCGTACCTCTCGTTTTCTTGATCCACTTCCTTTTTGGAAACTTAGAATCAAGAACAGAGTCATTCTTGATTATGAATTTCACAAATTACAAAACAATTTGGTGTTATTTCATAAGATATGGTCGTACAATAATGTACTCTTTCTTTCAGATGATATTGATCTCACATGGTTGATTTAATTGTTGTTTGTGATAAGTTTGTCTTGAGAAGAAGCTCATAGTTGGAAGTTATGAATTCCCATAATTTAATCGTTTTGAAACACTCTATGGATGTGTAATCATTTGTAATCAGTGTTTAGTACAATTCATGTTTTTTCTCAATTTCTACCGTCGAAACCATTGTTTTTTTATGAATTGTTTAATGGTTACTTTCTCATGTATTACGTACTACTTGTTGTTGATTATTGGTATATGATTCACAAACACTTATTATATTAAGTGCATCACTGTTATCTTTTTTATCTGTTTTATTTATTATATGTATTGTAAATAAAGTTTTACTTTCAAAAGTAAAAAAAAGTCTTCTTCTTCTTCTTCTTCTTCTTCTTCTTCTACTTCTTCTTCTAAACGGCCGCCCCCCCCCCCCCCCGTTATTGGCGGCGCAAAAAAAGAAGAGGAAGAAAGGAAGAGAAAAAAGAAAGGAGAAGAGAAAAAAAAGGGAGAAAAGAAAAGAGAAGAGAAGAGAAAAGAAAAGAAAGAGAGAGAGAGAAAAAGAAGAGAGAAGCCGGGTTAGAAAGGGAAAAAAGTTACAATTAAGAAAATGGCACTAATTTAAGTGACAGTAACGACGAATAAGGTGGAAACGGGGGGGGGGGGGGGTATGCGCGCGAGTGAAATACCGACCGTATCATAATTTTTAGGTTCTGCAAAACTGAGTCGGAATTCAGCTGATAAAACAAATACGAAGCATGCTTGTTCATTTTAAGCCGTATAGTGTAAAAACACTTCAAAGATTGGCATGATGGTAATCAGGACATTTTGGGGTCATTCCCGAAGGCTTGGGGCCGTTATTGAAAAGGGGGCCGGCCACTTATGTAACTGGCAGTGATGGTAACGATGGATAAGGGAATAAGAATGAGGGGACGGAAGTGAGCTGCAATCGTATTGGGGATGATAATCCTATCATCAGTGCAATCTGAGTCGTAATCCAGTATAATATATTTAGCAAAAAATGTTCATGTAAAAGCACTCATGATAAAGCCACGCCCGGCCCCTACAAAGAGGACCAGATTTATTGTAATCGGGAGACTGGGGGTCATTTCAGAAGGCTTGGGAGACGTTATTAAATAGAGGGGGCCGGTCGCATAAAATCCCGAGCCGCAGATTCGAAGTTAAAAGTTAAAAACAGCCCCTGCGCTACAAAGGTCACCACTCTTTGGTGAGAAATTTGAAAAGGGCACATTATTTTGGATGTCTTCAGAAGCTATACTTTACTCTCAAATTTTGAATTAACGATAGAGGGACCGCTTAAAAACTCCCTTCACTTGGCATCAGCTCGTGCCAACTCGCTTGTCCTTGTATTTGAAAACAATGTTGGTAGTAATCATGGACAGGGGCGGCGATCTTGGGCCCGATTGGGAGACACGGTCCCCCTGTAAATTAAGAAATATGGCTAGAAGGAAATATAGCAGAATCTCACTTGGCCGCTATGCGCTGGACCTCGCCCAATGACACGAAACTATGATACTCTTGCAACCCCTGTCCAAAATTGCCTAGTTTGTCAAATACAAACGGTCGCTGAAAAGGATTCGGTTTAAGATCTAATATGCTCATCTGACCGGAATTTATAGCTGAAAACCCCTGAGCTTCCGGGGGCTTTGCCCCTTGGACCCCCGGTCTGAACCCACATCAATTCGTGACCTACCAATGTCACAAATAAGTTTCAAAATATGTTCATCTGACCGTAATTAAATGCCTAAAATCCGTAAGTTTCAGGGGCTCCACCCCCTCGACCCCACCAGGGGCCCTAAGAAGGGCCTCTGCATGACTGTCTGGTCGTTATAAAATGCCTAAGGGCCCTGAGCTTCAGGGGGCTCCGCCCCCTGGACCCTACGCCAATTAGTGACCTGCCAGTGTCACAAATAAGGTATAATTGTGCTCATCTGACGTAATTAAATGCCTAAAGCCGTGGGCTTCCGGGGCTCCACCCCCTCGACCCCACCAGGGGCCCTAAGGCGGGCCTTTGCATGCCTATCTGATCGTTATAAAAGGGCCCTGAGCTTCAGGGGGCTCCGCCCCCTGGACCCCACGCCAATAATAATGACCTGCCAGTGTCACAAATAAGGTATAATTATGCTCATCTGACGTAATTATATGCCTAAAGCCCCTGAGCTTCCGGGGGCTCCGCCCCTGGACCCCACGCTAATTCGTGACCTGCCAGTATCACAAAAGCTCATCTTCTGATAATATTTATTTCCCAAAACCCCTGAGCTTCCGGGGGCTCCGCCCCTGGACCCCACGCCAATTCATGACCTTTCAGTGTCACAAATAAGGTATCAAAATATTCTCATCTGACCGTTATTTATTGCCCAAAACCCCTGAGCTTCCGGGGGCTCCTCCCCTTGGACCCCATGCCAATTTGTGACCTGCCAGTGTCGCAAATAAGATATAAAATATGCTCATCTGACGATAATTTCATGTATAAAAATCCCTGAGCTTCTGGGGGCTCCGCCTCCTGGACCCAACACCGATTTGTGTCCTGCCAGTGTCACAAATAAGGTATTAAAATATTCTCATCTGACAGCAATTTTATTGCCCAAAACCCCTGAGCTTCTGGGGGCTCCATCCCTTGACCCCTGCCGAGAAACGTTCAGTGGGGTGATGTTTTTTTTGTCTAGCCCCCCCCCCCAAACGTTTTTGCCACTGCCGGTATCACCATTACGTACCAATATTTGGCTCGCATAATTTCAAATTTGCCCCCCCCCCCCTAAGAAATCCTGGAACCGCGCCTGTCTGCTACATGTCATCACGAATAGCTTTAATTCAGCCGAGCAAAACTGCATTATTTATTATATATTCCATTAAAAGACAACTGGAAGGTAATTGAAATAGATATTTGTATCAGTATCTAAGGTTCTTACTTCTTACATAATATTAACATGCAGCCTATACTTTGAAGAAAAAATGTACTATGGGAAGGTTAATAAACTCCTGTATTTTCCTTTTCATTTCATAATTGTGTGCTCTCTCATGATTGTTTCATACGTTATAACTATTATTCGAATCTTAAATAATAGTTTAAGGCCTCAATCAGAATAATACTTGCGCAGTATCCTCTGATAATATCTGGGCTGTGTATCCTATGAAGTGTTTTCAACTTAAGATAATTCATCCCCAACAATGACAAATAATCGACGGCTTTGCTTCTTATAGTGATTTGAAAAAGAAGAGACTTATATTTGTATTGTATTCATATGAAATACTGAGTAATATGAGCACGTTGGTATTTTGTAAGCGAATGAGAGTGATAAAGTCATTCATGAATATAAATTATGTAAAGATATAAAGAAAGTGTGTAATATAATATTATGACAGTCATGAAACACAAATAAAGCAGGAGTTTAATTGTGGCTGGATTTCCAAATAAATGGAAGTTTTCGTTGCAATCATGGTTGTAGCACAAGCTGTTTCTATATGTACCGTACTCCACAAGGATTTAAATTTCGTTTCAAAACACCTGCAGTTCATATGCGGGATGGCCGGGGTTGCAGCCTAGCTCTCTTTCCCCGAAAATATAAACATTTCCAGTATTCGGGCAGCTTCACCCAAGTAGTTCGTCCATAGTCTGCATGCGCAAACTCTAATGTGACAGTACCATAATTCCTGCGACTTAAAAAAAGGTCTACCCCACGTCAGTCTTTGGCTTTTTAGAGCGTTTTAAGAACAAAGCTTATAATGTGTGTGTTGTAGAACGTACAATCAGCATAGTCTCACATCGCAGACATTTGACAAGGATTTGGGCCCGATTTGGGCCTGCAAACTAGTAGTATCGCGACTACGAGCACTTTTTGTAAACAGAAGCACGTGATCGCTCATACTATCACATGACCTCTAGTGTACCAGTGCATGATCCCAGGCGGCCCATATATACTACTCGACGGTCGTTGCATTGCATTGCCTGTTATTGCTCGGGTCCAGTTGTAAAAACTACAACAAAATCATGTCGTCTACATTGTTTTTTATTCTGGTGATGGTTTGTTTTGTCAGCGGCTCTCTCTCCCAAGACGCACATTACATACTGGGGGCTGGAATTGCAGATATTACTGGTCCTGCTGCAGATGCAAACTTGGTAAATTTGATCAACATGATCAATTGTGAATTGATAATCTGGTAATGAATGATATTCATAATGATAGACTATTTGAGTAACTTCAAACTCACAGTCGGTCAGCATTAACTGACAAAAACATGACTGAAAAGTCGGATGATCATGATCAGTGTTATATTAATAAATTAATATTAAATTCCGCTTCAGACGTTCATTAATTCCATTGTGCCGGATTTGAGTCATTCGACTCATACTCATATTTACAACAGTAGGGTAAGACGAGGGCAAGTATTGTAGACATTGTAATATTGTATTGCTTTCCCACATTTCCTAATCCTATAGGCAAGCAATCACATTTTACTCATCTTCTTCTTCTTCCGGTTAAGTTCAGACCGCCGTTGGGGTATTATCGTACTTGTGCTTGTCGAGTGCCCAGATGAATAGTGCAAGTAAAAATCTCACTACTGAGTATAAAACAGAAGAGGCTTAACGAAGCCTCATTTGTTGCACCCCCTGCTTGAAGATCACTAAGGATGTGCTGTTGACTATACTCGGTGGGAGGGAGTTCCATAGTCTGATCGCATCAGGAAAGAATGTCTTTTGATACGTTATGGTTCTGGAGTAGTGGACTTGGAACTTGTCTGGATTCCCACTTGTAGATGGCCCAGCGGTTGGAATGAGGTTTACATCATCATGCTTATCTGATACAGACTATTTCCATGTTCCCTATTTACGTTTGAATTGCGAGGTGCCTGGGTGTGGGACGCCGCTCTCACCAGCCTGGCTCTCACTAGCTTGTATTGTTGGATGTAACGCCATTGATGTTACGTTTTATAATTTTGTGTACGTTGTTTGTAACACACCTGTACCAGTGAACAACAAATTTCTGTTTGTATGGACAATAAATCAATTCAATTCAATTCATATCGTATTTTGTGAACTTTTCATGTGTGTTTCTTCTTTCAAGTTCTCGATTTGCATTTTGTTAAAGATGGGCTATGCTAACCCATCGCAGACTGCAGGTGGGATTTCTATCCGTCAGTTCAGCAGGGCATTTGTGATTGCCGACAACAAGGGGGAGAAACGCTTCGTCTTTGTGAGCATTGATGCTGGCATGCAGGACCAAGGCGTTACCTTAGAGGTAATTATGCTTGTATTCAATAAGCTGGGCAGTGAGAGAGAGAGAGAGTGAGAGAGAGAGAGAGAGAAAGAGAGAGAGAAAGAGAGAGAGAGAGAGAGAGAGAGAGAGAGAGAGAGAAAGAGAAAGAGAGAATATAGAGTATGGAGGCTGGAGCGGACAGTACCATGCAAACGATTATACATGCCCTGCGTACATGTAGAACATACCTCTAAATATCCTGTATTAACAGGAAGAGAGAATTATCCTTTTTGTGGTTTTGTTTTCATTTCTTATTCTTTATTCTTGATACTTGAAATGAATAGTTGGGAATCCATAAACCATTCTATTCTGTTTCTGTTTCGGTTGCGTCGGTATACTCAGGATTAACTGTACTTCACCAACGTTAAATTTTATGCCTTTATAGCAACAATCCAATTACATGTACTTTGTATTATAATCAGAAGTTTAGGCCCTTTTACAGGCTTTGAGATTTTCACCTGGTAAATCCCTGCAACCCTTTACAGCCCCAAAACCTGAAATTAAGACCCCCAAACCCCCAAATTTGAACATTCCTTTTTTATTAGTTTGTTAATTTGTTTATACAGTTGCACATATGTGTGTATAAAATGGTAAAGGGTAAATTTTAAAGAACTTACAACTTCAAAGATATTAATTAAAGCATTGCCCTTTGATCCGTAATGAATCAGATCATTTTCATAAAGGTGATCCCAAGATTGGTCAAGTATGGAGGCCTTCACAATAAATACCAACATGGCCACCTGCATGTGGAACACACAGCTGAATTCCTGCAGTTTGTTCTCCATGATTATATATTTATTTTGGTTGTTTTAAATCTGCAACAATGCCACTGAAGAGGTTATAATGTCAAACATGGACCATTATTAAAAACCTCAAATATATGATTTCTCTTTTTTTTTATCTCCTTGAACTACGCTAGATCAAAGAGAATGTAGAGGGTCCTTTATAATGAAACCAAAGTGGCTATTGATCAAAATGGCTATTCTTAAACCAATGGATTCTTTTTTTATGCCTCCGCCACCGAAGGTGGTGCCGGAGGCATCATGTTTTTCGGGTTGTCCGTCCGTACGTCGTACCGTACGTCCGTCCGTACGTCCGTCCCGTTTGACCGTTATCACAATATCTCAAGAACCATTTAAGATTTAAACTTAAGACTCGGGAATAGTATTTATCACCATAGGAAGACGATCTGATTAGATTTTGGAGTACGTAGGTCAAAGGTCACAGGTCACAGAGGTCAACTTATGAAATTCCTTGTATTGAGTTTGTTAGCGCGATATCTCAAGAACCATTTGAGATTTAATCTTCAAACTTAAGGATAGTATGTATCACCATAGGAAGACGATCTGATTAGATTTTGGAGCACGTATGTCAAAGGTCAAGGGTCACAGAGGTCAACTTATGAAATTCCATACATTGAGATTGTTATCATGATATCTCAAGAACCACTGGAGATTTAAACTTCAAACTTAGTGATAGTGTGTATCACTATAGGAAAACAATCTGATTACATTTTGGAGCACATAGGTCAAAGGTCAAGGGTCATAGAGGTCAACTTATGAAATTCCATACATTGAGATTGTTATCATGATATCTCAAGAACCACTGGAGATGTAAAAACTTCAAACTGAAGGATAGTATGTATCACCATAGGAAGACGATCTGATTAGATTTTGGAGCACGTAGGTCAAAGGTCAAGGGTCACAGAGGTCAACTTATGAAAATCCATACATTGAGATTGTTATCATAATATCTCAAGAACCACTGGAGATTTAAACTTCAAACTTAATGATAGTGTGTATCACCATAGGAAGACAATCTGATTAGATTTTGGAGCACGTAGGTCAAAGGTCAAGGGTCACAGAGGTCAACTTATGAAATTCCATACATTGAGATCGTTATCGCGATATCTCAAGAACCACTGGAGAATTTTCACTTCAAACTTAATGATAGTATGTATCACCATATCATAATATCTCAAGAACCACTGGAGATTTAAACTTCAAACTTAATGATAGTGTGTATCACCATAGGAAGACAATCTGATTAGATTTTGGAGCACGTAGGTCAAAGGTCAAGGGTCACAGAGGTCAACTTATGAAATTCCATACATTGAGATTGTTATCATGATATCTCAAGAACCACTGGAGATTTAAACTCCAAACTTGATGATAGTACATGTATGTATCACCATAGGAAGACAATCTGATTAGATTTTGGAGCACGTAGGTCAAAGGTCAAAGGTCACAGGGCTCATTATGTATGCAAAAACAGCTTGTGATCGCGTTATCTGAAGAACCGATTGATGGATTCCTGCCAAACTTTGGTCATCTATGTTACTTGCAGAGCTGATGAACTGATTAGATTTTGGGGTCATGAGGTAAAGGTCAAGGTCATGTGGCTCATTATGTATGCAAAAATAGCTTGTGATCGTATTATCATTAGAACAGATTGATGGATTCCTGCCAAACTTAGATCATTTATGTATCTTGCAGAGCCAATGAATGGTTCATAAGATCAAAGGTCATGGGCTCATTATGTATGCAAAAATAGCTTGTGGACACATTCTCATTAGAACTGACAGATGGATTACTATTTAACTCAGGAAATCTTGCAGAGCCAATGAACTGAGTAGATTTTAGGGTCATGAGGTCAAAGATCAAAGGGTCATATATGTATATGAGAAATTGCTTGTAATCACGATATTCTGAGAACATGTTAATGGATTACAATTGAACTTGAATTTAAAAAATTTCTTCCGTTTCGGTTTGTAAAATTGCTCTATGACGGAGGCATCATTTTCGACTGTGCGCAGTCGAATTCCATCTAGTTTAATGATGATTCATTGTTATTATTTTTTAAAAGTTTTGTTAACAAATCAACAACAATGAACCAGTAGCTAGATAGAATGCCATAAATAACCATGAAATAATTAATAAAATACTCAATGGTTTTCTCTCTTTCTTCCTTTTTGATCTAAACCACTTCATCAAGGTGATCTCAAGATTGAAGACCGCATATGGAGGCCTTTACAACGAGACCAACGTGGCTATCAGTGGAACCCACAGTCATTCTGGAACCGCTGGATTCCTGCAGTTTGTTCTCTTTGATATAACCTCTCTAGGATTCATCAAAGAAACCTTTGAAGTCATGGTTGCAGGCATTGTCAAGGTGAAGGATGAATAAGGGTGCTTAGCAAAATGTAGTGGCACAAAAAGACACGTCTGAAACGCAAAATTCCCAATACATGTAGGTAGTAATAAATAGTTAGTTTAAAAAAAAAAAATGTTTTCCCATCTGAATGAAGGTTTTAGATAACCTTTAGCCTCAACAAGATGGTATACATGTAGATATTTACCATCTCATATCTAAACGATGTGGTTTTACCTCTTTGTGATAAAATTTGGATTTTCAACAATTATGAGGTACGGTTCTGGACGTCTGTTCTATTCTGCATTCTGTTTTTGCGCCACTCCATTTCACTAAGTCATGGGAAGAGCTTAATTAAAGGGTGCAAATCACCTGAAAACATAATTTGTGTACAGCTAGAATGTATAAAATCAATTTAATTTTGCATTCTGTGTGTTAAAAGTTAACTAGTATGAAGAAAATAAAGAGTAACAAGAAATATTGTGTGCAGAACCTAAGCTAAACTTGGGTTCTGTGCCAACCTATTCTACTGCAAGCGTCTATTGTGCATCAAGTACCCATGTATGTACAGTAGTTCCTTTTTTGTCTAGTGTAAGTGTATTTGAAGTTTCACTATCTATCTCTTATAGATTTTGAAGTTTCACTATCTATCTCTTATAGATTTTGAAGTTCAAAATGTACTTGATTGTAGTATGGTGACCTAATAAACCCTAGCATACAAAGCTGCACAATATATCCTGCTGATTGGTACACTTCGAGTAGGGCGTTTCATTCATTGCAATGTGTCCCTTACACATGCTATGTACATGTATGTCTTTTTCCACATGTTTCATATCAAGAATCTCTTAATGTGGTGATTGACTGATGGTGATTAATGGCATCACTACCATAATTTGTAAATTGTAATCATATCATGAGATGTTTTGTTCCTGGATGAAATACATTGTGTAGCGATGAAGTAGCAGAAGTAGTAGCCGTCTGTCGCAAAGCACTTGAAACATTCAAATAATCTTGAAGTCTTTGATATATCTATCCCACGATAAATACTATGTTTGCACAGGGAGATTATGTGTGTGGCATGATTATAAAGAGTTAAACTTGCAATACGTGCATTAGTTAAGATGTTTTGGGAGGCCTTCCTTTCTTAAGCCCCGTCTTAATAGAACTTTTTCAATCTCACCCGAAAAACATGTGGATGAGAAACAGTGGGGGGTCTGATCATAAAACATGGGGAGAGATTTTGGACACCGTCCTAATCAGCCATCCGCAAAAACCTCACCTGGGTAGGTTACCATTACAACCGCACGTGTCTCATTGCGATCAGCTGGTGCGCGCTGTGTACATGTATACATTTTTTCATGGCGATGACGTAATTTACCCGGGTAAATATCACCCTGGCTCGTCTAGGGTGAGATTTACCTTGATATTGTCCGGACGTTACCCCGATTGACGCGTCTTAATTGGAAGAGGGTAAATTTTGCCGGACGACACCGCGACTTTATTTTCCAATTAAGACGGGGTTTTATATTGACAGTTCTGTTGATGTTATTTTACCTTCTGTTTTAGAGTATAGAGAAAGCACACGAGAGCATGGTTCCAGGTAACATCTATCATAACGAGGGAATACTCCTTGATTCTAATATCAACCGCAGTCCGACAGCCTATGAGAACAACCCTAAAGAGGAGCAAGCAAGGTTTGTGTCATAATAGTCTGAGATTCATACCAGTTCTCCTACTCACAAGGTTCCTAGAATACATTTTTGAACACACATAGGCTACAATTCAATTCACTTTTTATTTACACATTTGATAAAAATCACAATAACAAACATACACAATACAAAGTCAATTCCAACAAATATCACAACAAAACAGAAGTATCAAAATGTTGGGGGGGGGGGGGAGGAACAAAGACCAAAGGCCTATCAACGGCTTGTCCCTAAACTATATAAGTAATTGAATATACCTAAAGTGGTACAATAGGAAGAAAGAGAAGACAAGGCAAACGTACCGCTTTACAGACTCGGAGGGTGTATGATATGATAAGATTATTTATTTTTTATTTTTTTAAACTAGATATAAAGGAAGGGCAATTCTTTATTACAATGTACAGTATTGTGAATGTGAAATAATTTTAAGTTGCTTCTAATTTCAACAACAGTCCAACAGCAAAACATACTTTCTGGGTCTCCTGTAGAAACACCCTTTTAGAAATAATTTAGGCTTGCAAACTTAAAATGTAATTTGCATAAATTGTGCGGGTGTCTTGTCAAAGCTAGTCTTGTTCTATTTTTTACTGAATATTTTTTTTCCCCTTCTAATTAGAGTCAAAAGATAATTATTAGAATACACATTTTTTGTAAATGCTGTTTGGACTGTTCCTTATGGAAAACTGCTCTCATATAAAAAATTGATGCCATTGTATCTTTAAAGTACTTGACTGAGTCTGCCCAAACAACAATATCAGGTCGCAAATTATATTTTCAGGATTATGTTATACTTGGCTCTTTTACTTTGTTTCTTTTTAAATATAGCCCTATTAATAGAATGGATATAAATCATCCTTGTTTGCATACATGTACCTCTGTATTGTAGATGCTTACAGGTAATTAATAATCAGTGTGATATTTACCCCCTCTATCCAGATATAAGTACAACGTGGACAAACTGATGACAGTTCTAAAACTGGTGGATACAAATGGGGCAGACATAGGAATGATCAAGTAAGATAAACAATGTCTTGCCATTATCTTTGCTATTGATGTTCTATTTATACCTCCCTTTCATAATATTTCATCTTCTTCTTTTACTACTAATTTTGTTCCCTTTTTTTCTTCTACTTCTTCTTCTCCTTCTTCTTCCTTCTTCTTCTTCTTTTCTCTCCTTCCTTTCTTGGAGGTTGTTTCTCCTTGTACATTTCTTAAATTTGGTACTACTTATAAAATGTGCATATTAGGAAAAAAAAAATTATACTATCTTGTTCCTTACGTAAATATCTACAATTATGCAAATTTTCGTGTTCATCGGACATTCAACGGCCGAGATCATAGGCCCCCTTCCCCCCCCCCCCCCCAGTCAGTGAGGTGCTCAAAATAGCCCTGTACAGTTTAAGTTATCTACCCATTATGTTCTTTTTATACTCTATGGTCTGTATGCATCTGAAATGTTTTGATGTATATGCAGAACAAATAAACTTTAACCTCATGTTTGAAAGGACATTAAGTTTTACGTTTTATTTATTGTTTAAAAAGATAATAATTTAATCTATTGTGATGTAGTCTACACCATCACTTGCTGTCACAGAAATTTGGCTGCTTTAGGGATTATCTCTTAAAGGTTGAAAATCTATGTACTACAGTATTGGCAAAAAAGTAAAAAAATAAAAACAAACACACAATTTTGCAGCAAATTCCCAACCTTGATTGTCTATTTAATTCACTTTAGGTGAACGTTTTCTTGCAGTAGGTTATAGTCTTTTGCTCTTTTTAATAACTAGAATGAAAATAACCTTACAAATGGGGCTTACAACCAAAATAGTTTTCCTCAATAATTGGGTTGGGTACTTTATGCCTAGATTACATTTGGCCTGCGATTAGTCTACGGAACCTGTATCCTGCCCATATGCAGGAGGTGGCCGTGAGATTTTCGTACAAATTCACGGGCTCTGCAGCCTCTACGACTTTATTTCGCGGGAAGTTAAACAAATTTGGAAAAACATCGTAAGCCTGTAGCCAGTAGACATGTCATAGGTGGCATTGCACAACCCTGACAAAATAACTATTTTTACCTTTACAATTCTTCATGGAAACGAATAAATATTTTTGCACAATATTTAAAACCAAATTTGGAGTGCAAAGTTTTTTTTCTTCATTTTTCATTCGTACAAAAAATGGTCCCAACTTTCATGTCTCTGCAAACCTCTTCAGCTCCACAACCTTAAGCTTCTTGTTGGCCCAACTTTCATGGCGATGTCGTAGAAATAGCGCCGGTCCTCAAAAAACTGCACTGCCTTCTCGTTGATGTCAACTTCTTCATCGTCATCAGGCCTTTCATCTTCTGCCCCAGCAGGCTGTCGGTCCTTCTTGGATTGCCTTCCCTTTTCACATTTGCTTGATTTAGGCATTGTGTTGTTACAACACAATGTTTAAAAAAATATATATCTTAAACTTCTAGTTTATCATTGTGTGATTGGCAAACACGAGCAAAAATATGAAGTTGTGTGTAATGATGTATATACACAGAGCTCCTCCTTAAATATTGGGGACTCGGACGCTCAAAAACAGCACGGCGGTTGCACAGGCAAAGCGCCTTCTCCGCAACCTCTGCACGGAAGCTGCACAGGCCCCGAAGCTGTGGAAACTGCACGGCTATTGCACTGAAATTGCACGATTTCCGTACAATCTCAGACCAGCCTTTGTACAGATTTCCCCAGCCTGCCCCCCGAAGACCAATACAAGAAACGGCACGATGTTCGTAGATAATGTAAACACGAACATCGTAGCCAGTAGCCGCCTACGCTGCCCAACAAATTGCACAAAAAATTGCAGACCAATTTATCGTACGGCGACCGGGGCAAATGTAAATGAAGCATAAGTAGTATTGTAAAATATCTCTCATGTTAAAAAAAGAATAGTTAATATTCAACACTCATAACACTAGTTCAATTGCAGTTTCTAAAGAGTAAAATTGCTGAATGCTAAGCTGAAAATCGTTATTTGATTCATACCTTCTTTAATACCACAGTTGGTTTGCAGTCCATGGAACCTGCATGAACAACACCAACAAGTTGATCAGTGGCGACAACAAGGGATATGCCTCACAGCTCATGGAGAAACATTTCAATCCAGGAGCTCTACCAGGCAAGGTGAGCATCAACAACATTAACAACAGCAGCAGCAACAACAACATTAACAACATCCCAAACAACATCAAAAACAACTACAACATTAACAACAGCAGCAGCAACAACAAAATTAGCAACAACTACAAAAACAATATACATGGGAGAAGTGAGCAGTCCATGTTTTGGATACAGGCACAATATAAATGTAACCATTATTATTATTATTTTCTACTGTGTCTTGTTTATCCTCCAGGGCAAGTTTGTAGCTGCGTTTGCTTCCAGTAACCTTGGCGATGTGTCACCCAACACTAAAGGAGCTCGCTGCATCGACACTGGACTGCCTTGTGACAGGAACAGCAGCACCTGTAATGGAAAGGTATAAAAAAAAGACTCGTACTTTTTAAGTCACTTCAGAGATAAGGTCATTTGTACAAAACTGTAAAACCCATTGAGATGACTGCTGGATATGTTCATGAAAGTTATGTAATCACTATTCATTTATGCACTGGCAGTACTTCTATGATACACAGGTGGAAATATACAAAGAGTATTCATAAAGCACCTCCATCACTTTGGCAGTGATTATTCTAAAATGCACAAAGTGGGACTTGTCCTTGTCACTGTAAAGGAACTTTCGATTGTATTGTTCATTATACAAGTGCTCTGGAAAGGCTTTATTGTGTAGCATTTTCATTACTCACTTGACACTTTCTATACATGTGAGTGGATGGTATTCTATTCTCCTTTTTCCTATTTTGTGTTAATTTATTTATTTTAATTTTAATTTTAAGAAGATTTCTTCAGTTTACAATTTACTACCAGTGTGCTCCCTTTGTGATAATGAGCCATACAGTAGAATGACCTGTCATTTATGATTACAATATTGACAGAAATAATTTACAATGTAAATCTTTTGTGAAGAACAGAATTGAATTATGAATTCAGATTTGGGAATAATCCATTAGATTTGGACATATATTGTGAAAAATCAAAGTGTGAGTGTGAGTGATGAATATGTGCTACAAGAACATGTAATATCTGATATATTATTTCACTTGAATATTTTCTCCTTTGTTTTTTTCACTCGCTCAGACTGAAATGTGCATTGCCTTTGGACCTGGTGAAGACATGTTTGACAGCACAAGGATCATTGGTGACAACCAGTATAAGAAAGCTATGGTAAGAAAGGAACAAATATTAAAGTGTTTATGTAACTTTGTTGAAAGTTGATGAAAAAATGGTGTAATTTTTGTATGAAATGTTACCTATTATATTCCTTTTATGGTACTAATCCTCTAACATACAAAAAATCCTGAACAAATTCTAAAACCACAAAGATATTTATGGTTTTCTTTGAAGGTGTCACTGTGTGGCACTCTCTAACAGTAAATTCTCCCAACCATTTTTGAATTTTCCCAACCGTTTTTCCATGAAAATAAGACATAAGACAGGCTTTTAGAAATCTGTCAACACTTAAATGTCTGGAATGGTATATAGAGCCAATCCATTGCTTTGTGACTATTTACATTCACCTAAAATGTAATTCAATTGTAATAATATAGTTGGGAGAATCAAGGAATCAATCAGATCAGTTTTTCCCAATTTTTATCATTAATAATGGTCTATTTTTCTCAAACTTTCAAATTATCTTGAATTACCTAGAATTGAAGTCACTACCTTAGCACAATTTTCTCTCATCTGAACACTGTTACCTAGTCCCTTTAAAATGAGATCAACAAGAAGGAAAGAGATTGAATAAAAAGAGAGAGAGAGCTAGAGAGAGAGATAGAGAGAGAGAGAGAGAGAAAGAAATATATATAGACCTCTAGAGAGAGATAGAAAGATAGATAGATATATATATAGATAGATAGATAGAGAAGGAGAGAGAGAGAGAGAGAGAGAGAGAGAGAGAGAGAGATAGATAGATAGATAGATAGATATATATATATAGATAGATAGATAGAGAAGGAGAGAGAGAGAGAGAGATAGATAGATAGATAGAGAAGGAGAGAGAGAGAGGAGGGAGGGGGGGGGGTCTTGAAGGTGAATGAAGATCCCCAGATATCTTGGATTTTTCTAACAATTGAGTGGGTTCCCGAGATAACTAGGAATCGTAAATAACAATCAATGCGACTACCATTAAAACCTGAGAATCATTAATACAAAGCACAACAACGGTTTGTTTGTTGATCGTTCTACCTGACTGCTGGGAAAGCATGCACATGCATGCATACGCTTGTAAGTAAGCAATCAGGGGACTGGGGGCTTCAAATCCTCTCCGATGGAATTGGTAATGAGGATTTGCCTTACCTACTGTAAGGGCATGAGCGCACTGACTTGGTTTCGAACACGTGATCTCCTGGTTATGAAACCTCTGCTGTACCACTAAGCTATTGCATTACTCCTTCATATACCTAAGAAATTTCTTGATGAATTTTTATTTTTCAGGAGTTGTACAGCGTTGCTAGTCGAATGCTAACTGGTCCTATAGGCTTTGTACATCAGTATGTAAACATGACAGATGTGACCGTGCATTACAATTCAAGCTTCAAGGTAAATAAATTATTTCTTGCTCTCAACCCAGAAATTTAAAAAAAGAACATAGATTTATTGATAAAATGATATGATTTTAGTAGTAAAGTAAAATGATACGTACATGTAAATGTGCCATACATTTGGATAATTTTGGGCAAATGACGGGGAGTGTGAATTTAGGAACAAATGAAATAAATTATTTTATCCGTGAAGTAATTTACAGTGTTTAAGAGTTCTCATGCAATATTGGATTGATGTATTAATCATGTAAGTGCTTTATAAGTAAAATTTTTATTATTATTATTACAGGTAAAATAACTAAATCTATGCCTAAATTTGTATCTTTTTGAGATAGGTTGCTCTGTAATTAACTACCTCAATTTTTACTTAATAATTATTTTTTCTTTATTATTTTATCAACAGGGGAAGACATGCAAGCCATCTATGGGTTACAGCTTTGCGGCAGGAACAACAGACGGACCGGGAGCCTTTGATTTCACCCAAGGTAAATTACTTGTACAGTTAACAACTAAATTATTCATACCCTTACCATTTTTTGTAAATGTTTAAGCATGTGCAAAATTGATTTGTCCATATGTTTGTTTCTCGAGAATGTGACATATTAAAACTTACATCTAAAATTAAACTTCACAACAATTAAACAAGGCTTTGCAGTGAGGCCCCATCCAAATAAAATTAAAAAATGAAGAAAAATAAACACTGACAAAACATTACATGGAATGAATGGCAGGCAAGATGTTATATTTTTGTGTACAGCAATAACAAGTTGGTTTTAATAGGGACCTATGTGTATATGTTTGTCTCCTCAAATTTTGCAGTGCACAGCACTTTTCTTCTTTTTCTTTTTTAAAATCAGTTTATCTCATGGTGGAGTCTATAGCTTCTTGGTATGAAACCGTGAATTGAAACTTTGTTCTGCTTGGTCGAAAAGCATAGCGAATTGATAGTATGAGTTATGACCTCCACATAGATGCATACGCGAGCGCAGTCCTAGGTTAAGTCTTGAAGCTCCAAATAGTTCCCTTCCGCTTACAATAGAGCGCTTCCGCGAACACGACAGAAGGCAAAGACGACGGTAACGCGAGTGAAAAATCAATCTGCGCATGCACGAACCAGAATTGTCTCCGTCTTGTTGATTTTCATGATGAGCTGTATCGCCGTGCCATCACAATATAGATATCGAATGATCGTATATATCAACTGTACTTTGTGCTCGACTATCCAATTTTTGACATATTAATTATTATCTACACTATGTTTGACACGTACAAAACTACACATCGATATCCCTGTCCCCGGTGCCGAAACAGGTTACAAATGAAGACGGGAGCATAGTACAGGATGATCTCAGTTGAGTGAATTCTCTCGTCTTTGCGAAAGTGCCCTATTCTCTATGGGAGGGAACTATTTAGAGCTCCATGAAATAGCTGACCAATCAGAATCACTTTCCGTTGACGTACATGTAACTATCTCTCTGACCTGGCTATGGTTCAAACTACCGGTATTCAATAGCCCTTTTCATATGTTTCTCTTTGACCTTTGACCTTTGACCTTTGACCATTAGGAGTCACAGAGGGCAACCTGTTCTGGAACCTTGTAAGAAATGCTTTAAAGAAACCCTCACCCGAGCTCATCGCCTGCCAACATCCTAAGCCAATCCTACTGGCTACAGGAGAGGTAAATACAGAGCTTCAATCAATCAACCTCACAATTAAATGTTTATGATGTAAACATGCAAATGCAAATAATATTGTTCAAAAATCAAACTGCTAGTAAATTTAAATGTTCTGCTTTAAGAGCAAAGCAATTGAACTTGTGACCTACTTCAGGAGCAGAGTTTCCAAAGTTTTGAGGCATCTTTGATTGACAGGTTGTAATTTAGACAGAAAACACCTGAAATTAAATTTGCACAGTCAGGTGTAAACAATTACCGTTTTTACACAGTGACTCGGCTCGGGCAGGGTTGAACCCTACGAAGAGGGCAACTGTGATCGTGTTTATACGGAAACAAAAAAAGGCAAGTTGAAGACAATCTACAGACAATCTAAGGAGCATAAGTAGAATTTCACTACCCCCAAAAAAAGTATTTTTACATAGGAAGACCGATCGTAAGCAGAGGCAAGGACAACCGAGTCACTGTGTAAACACGGTATTTGTGGCCGAAAAATTGTAAACAAGGAGGGATGTGTAATGTTCAATGAAGCTGAAAGCTTGTATTAACCTGGCCTAGGTTAGCTTTTTATCATGAGCAAGCAAAGTTGACATTTTTAAATTTTAAATTTGAATTACATGCACTTTATGTATTTTATAAAGATTGAATGGAAGAAAGAAACTAGGAGAAAAAGAAGAACAAGAAGATGAGGAGAAGAAGATGAAGAAGAAGAAAAGGAAAGAAGGAGGAAGAAAAAGAAGAAGGAGAAAGAAAAAGAAGGAGAAAGAAAAAGAAGAAGGAGAAAGAAAAAGAAGGAGAAAGAAAAAGAAGAAGGAGAAAGAAAAAGAAGAAGGAGAAAGAAAAAGAAGGAGAAAGAAAAAGAAGGAGAAAGAAAAAGAAGAAGGAGAAAGAAAAAGAAGGAGGAAGAAAAAGAAGAAGGAGAAAGAAAAAGAAGGAGAAAGAAAAAGAAGGAGAAAGAAAAAGAAGAAGGAGAAAGAAAAAGAAGAAGGAGAAAGAAAAAGAAGGAGAAAGAAAAAGAAGGAGGAAGAAAAAGAAGAAGGAGAAAGAAAAAGAAGAAGGAGGAAGAAAAAGAAGAAGGAGAAAGAAAAAGAAGAAGGAGAAAGAAAAAGAAGAAGGAGGAAGAAAAAGAAGAAGGAGGAAGAAAAAGAAGAAGGAGAAAGAAAAAGAAGAAGGAGGAAGAAAAAGAAGAAGGAGAAAGAAAAAGAAGAAGGAGAAAGAAAAAGAAGAAGGAGAAAGAAAAAGAAGAAGGAGAAAGAAAAAGAAGAAGGAGAAAGAAAAAGAAGAAGGAGAAAGAAAAAGAAGGAGAAAGAAAAAGAAGAAGGAGAAAGAAAAAGAAGAAGAAAGAAAAAGTAGGGGGAGGAAAAGAAGGAAAAGAAGGAGGAGGAATGTTTATGATTCTTGGTTGTCCTACCCGTTGACTTGCATGAATTTCTTTCTTTTAATTTTGAGTTTTGTGATATGATAATTAAGAACCTTCAACTCCCCCCCCCCCCTGTAAAGTTCCTTTATCATATTTTATTATGTTTAAATATATTTTTGTTCACTGTTAACTTCAAATATAACCATTTTATTAACCTATTTTAAAATAAATTTAACACCTATGTTTACTTTTGTTCTCGCAGATGAACTTTCCATATGAATGGTCACCTCACATTGTAGACACCCAGATTCTTCGCATTGGTGATTTCGCAATCCTTGCTATACCTGGTGAATTCACGTAAGGAAATTGGCAACAAAACCATGTTAATAAATCTGTACTTGTGTGGCAACATCATCTATTGCTGCTGCTGTCTTGCTGGTAACATAGTTTGAGATGTTTATGCTAAATTTAATTCAGTAGTCAATAATAATTGCTTTCATTTCGACTTAAAGGGATCCGGTAACTTTGTCTCAGATTCTGAAACAAAATCCTGGATTTAGCTCATGCTGCAATGATGATTATAAACCTTCAGGTCAGTCAGGAACCCCATGACTTTTATAAGCCGATCGCCTGTCTGATTATCAAGATATTTATGATTGGAAATCAAAACCAAATTTTGCGTTTTCCTAACAGTTTTCATATTAAACACTACAGTCTATTGGGGAAAATGAGTATGATAAAACCGGTCACCCAAAGATTTTTACTTTTTTGAGGCATTTCTTGATCATTTTGAAGTGCAATTTTTTTAGGGCTTCACTATTACACGATATCACATACACTGGTAACACGAAGGGCCCTGCATCTCAGATTTAACATTGTTAAACGATGCCTTTAAAAAACTTGAATTTTAAACTTTCATATCTTTTTTGTTTCATATGAGAATGAAAACACATGAAAGAATACATCGTCAGATCATTGAAAATCAGAATATCTGTCATATCCAATTTGGGCTGCAGTTTAGCCTAGAAATAAAGCTTGGTACATTTAAAAGAAATGGCAACTAATTGTAGCTGTCTTGTTTGTAACATAGTCTGAGATGTGTGTGCTAAATTTAATAATTATAGTTTCTCAGGAGGTAATTAGAGGCAAGGCTTTCTTGATGTCTATTTATCTTTATGCTCATCATTTTGCTGTGTAATAAAAAACATATACTTATTTGGTATAAATTCTTTGCAAATTACTTCTGACTTTCAGAACAATGTCAGGAAGGAGAGTAAGAGATGCCGTCACCGAGGTAAGTTGAATAAAGCTCTGATGAAAAATGTCACTATTAAAAGGAGATTACTTTACTGTAAAAAGTAATAACAAATGATGTTCAGATGAATGCTACATGTTTTAGTATTTATTTATTTATTTATTTATTTATTTATTCATTCATTCATTCTTTCATTCATTTATTTATTAACAGTTTTATTTAAGCAGGGTTGTCTCTTCAATAAACAAACTGCTATCCCTGAGGACAGACTTGATAAGAACAAATTGCATGCTTTAAGTAACATACAAAACAAAGATTATTAATACAAAAATAAATGAAATAAGAAACTACAAATACAAAATTGTAAAGTGTAACTGATTATAAACATATGGTATGAAAGAAAAATCCATCTGATAAATTATTTTATTGTCCAAATACTAACTGATTACTGCCGTTGTAATGTAAGGAAAATGATGTAGCTACAATAAATAAATAGTATTATTTTTAAATGGAAATAAAAGAAAACAAAAATATAGTAACATTATTTGTGATAATATACAAATAATACACAGGTGTGAGTGCATTATGGGTATTCACTATGTTGCACTAAAATTCATGAGAAACAGCGATTGTATTTTGTGCCATTGTGAATGCCCGATAAGCATTGCATCGCCATAACATCACAAACGAAAACCTGTGTTTTATTCGTTTTATAAAATGGGTCAACAATCATACTTAGCAAGGCGATAACACTGTAAACCTGCAACCTTCATAACGAATAACGTGTGCACACAGGCGATCGCGCCAGCAGTGCATGACCTCGTAAACAAACTGTTCATTGCATGGTGCGACTTCTCGTAAGCATCCATTGAATTACACGCAGCATGCATTATGCCTTTTGTTGCACCATTTTTGCACGGTTGTTATCACCAAAATGCAGTCCCATTGCGTGTTTGGTAAAAGTTGTTGCATGCACACATGATCCATTTTGACACTTCTCATTGGCTAGATTCTTGAACCCATTTTATAAATGCTCTTTATGTCTTTGTCTTACAGGAGATGATCGCAAATGGAGCCTCAGCTAATGCTACGGCGGTAATAGCAGGATTGACCAATACTTATAGTGACTATATTGTGACATACGAGGAGTACCAGGTATGAATGAAATCATAACATCTCAACAAAAGTTTGTGGCTTGATAATGTTTTATACCTTATTACCAGTATGATACATGTACATGTACATCCGTTCGTTTTATTTTCCACATCAATAAAATTGCAAAAGTACAAAAATCCTGTAAGGCTACGAAGCACCTGACTTGTTGAAACTGTATTTCTTCATATGTTCCATCTACATGTACTGTACATGCATGTTGGTATAATAATAACGATAATGATGAATAATAATATTCAGCTTCTATATAGCACTTAATACATTGACGATGTCTCTTAAAGTGCAATGTATGCACATTCTCCACTCCCTGGCCAGGCAGGTATCATTTTACAGACGCTCACAATGCTGAGCAAACTATTAGCTTTTGCATCCTACCGGGTACCCATTTAACACCTGGATGGAGAGTGGCAAATGTAGATTAACGTCTTGCCAAAGGACATTAAAGTCGCGGCGGGGCTTGAACGATCCATACCTTGTGATCTGCAGTCGCATGACTTATCCACTAGACCACAACACCTCTACATCCCTTTTCTTTAATGAATTTGAATAACCATTGGAACAAGTGGGGCTGCCACAGTCAACTTGTCTGTCTCCCTCTCTGTAATTGTCGTGTGGAAATGGTGCACTCTGTGTGTGAATGAATCCAACGACTAGGATGATAATGATATGTGTAAAGCGCTTAGAAGGTATTCTGTATTAAGTGCTATATAAGTTCAGAGACCAGATTTATTATTACTATTGTGAGCGTCTTTACAAAGGTGCCTGGCAAAAGAACAATACAAAATGCTCCCCAAGGAGTGGAGAAGATGCATACATTCTGTGCAGGCAATCCTGAATCAGATAAACGGCAATACTATTTTGTTGAATGCTTAAAGATTTCAAAGATGTACATGCAGTCGCTATATTTCTTGGTGTAGTTGTCATCGTTGTCGACATTGTCATCATCATCCTCAGCATCCTCAGCATCCTTATCATCAACATCTCTCTCTCTCTCTGTAATATTATCTACAGGTGCAGAGATACGAGGGAGCTTCCACGATCTTTGGGCAACACACTCTGCAAGCTTACATCAACCAGTTCAGAAACCTTACAACGAATATGATGCAGGTCAGTCAATAGCACTTTAGCTAGTTAGTTAGTTAGTTAGTTAGCTATTTATTTATTTATGTATGTATTTATTTATTTGTTTATTTATTTATTTTTGCATGGTTTTGAAATAGGCAGTTACAATCATAATACATTTAACAGTATACTGTGTGGAGAAGCAAACAGAGGTTTGGAAATATAAGCCAAAGGCTTGAGATGCTGCCACACATATACCTTTCAATTAACATATATTCTTAAAGTGATACAAATCTACTAAACATTCTAAATACTAACAAATAATACTAAAATGTGAAAAAACCCAAAACAGCCTTAAAAAACCCTCCATCTGGCAGGCGGAGGGCGATGACTTGTCCAAAAAAAAGAAGAAAAAAAGAAAAAAGAAACAGGTTAGTATCACACTCTTCAGTGGCCAGATGTGACAGATGTTTAAAAATTAAATCCGTTTCTGATGCAGACACACGTGAGGTGGTGTGCAACTGGCCAAACGTATTTTAAACTAACCTGTTTCTTGAATAATGCGTCTATATTGTTGCTTCAAAACTGCACAGCTAGTGATGCTGTGTGTATGTAGTAACGACGCGTTGGCATGTCTGATTATTATAGGGCGTGTCCACTCTCGCTCATCCTTCCTGAGCCATAGATGAAATGACGCCTTTACTGCGCATGAGCAAGAAAGTGACACTATCTTGTTTCTCAGCCTTGCGCCCACACCAATTTGACCGAGAGCCCGGAGGAGTGTGTTGTTGGAGAAACCACGACAACCTATTTCTATGGGCCAGAGTTCAATTCTCCAACCGTTCTGCTCAGCCTCTAGGAGCAGCTCTTCGTATTTCCTGCTCTTCCTCTCGTGAGCTCGCTGCATATATTTGCCTCATGAGGTACCGTCAGATCCAGAAGAATTGCCCTCTTTGTCAGTAGCAAAAACTAACATTAACTAGCTAAACATCTATTGCGATCATAACAACACGGACATAGATATCCACATGAGTCAATCAGGAAACATTCTCAAAATGATAATGTTATACATGATGATAAATCACGTCTTTATTAGAGATCATGTACAAACAACCAGGCCCGTCAACCCAGTGGGTGAGACGGCAGGTTATAATCAACAATATATACAATAGTACATTACAATAACAATAATGATTATAATGTAATAAGATATGTGTTAACATGGAGCACCGGAATAGAAAGAAAGGGAAGAGATGAAAAAGAGAAGAGGAGAGAAAAAACAGAAATGGTATAGTATAGAACAGGATAAAAGAAGACGATTGTAACAAAATAATGAGGAAGGAAAGATCCCCATACATGATACATTAATCAATAACGATATAATTAAATCAAAATACATGACATCTTACGGTAAATATTGGCTGTTTAGTACATAATAGTTTCAAGTTCATTGATAAACATGCTGTATTACTTTACCTCTCCGACCAAGGAATATCAGGAGTATAGATCGAAAAAAGAGAAAGGAAATGATGAAAAATTAATGTATAGAGATTAAATTACACTGTAAGATATTGATCAATTTTTTATGCTGGCTCACGTATTCCTTGAAATATTACATATGAACTAAACAGAACTGCCTTCAATATTATGTCCCTAGATTCAGGGCACCTAGCTGAGTTACTGATTTTGAATATTTCCTTTAGACAGTATTTATTATGTGGGGTTATGAGCCCACGTGAACCAATTTCAATACACACTAGTTTGCTCTTCCACCCTGTTGATGTTATGTCATGTGTGAGGCTTGCGTATCTGCCTTGTCTTCGTTGATGTGCCTTGTCAATGTTTGTTTCAAAGGGGACTGTGAGTCAACTTAATCCAAATAATCCACTTTATTTCATAGGCTTATGTAATACTTTGAATACCAAGGCTATTAAAGCTCTATACATAGTACATCCCCTTTTAGCCGGGAAAATATTATAAAACATTTTCAATTATAATAATAATAATAATAATAATTTAAGATTTGCATAGCGCACTTATCTGCCTACACTCAAGGGGTACAAAAAGATTCACTACTGACGATTCAAATACAAACAATAAACAAATTAAAGTTAACAAACTAATAATAAACAACAAATCAATTGACAAATGCAAATTACAGATTCAATAAGAAATCAAAATGACAACAAATATGTTCATGGGAGTTAATCATATGTTTCCTTCATTGGATAGGTCTTTAGATTCTTGTGGAATAGTTCAATTGTTTTGCTTGATTTGATGTATGAAGGGAGTGCATTCCACAAACGCGGGGCTGCTACAGAGAAAGACCTGTCGCCCCAAGACCGCCTCGTTCAAGCTTCCTGAAACTGGTGGACATTTCCTGAACGCAGTCCAAGTCTAGAAGATCTCTTCTCCTCCAGGTACAAGGGTGTCTGGATGGTTTTAATTTTAAAAACCAGGGAAAGTACCTTGTACATGAGTCTTTGCCTTACAGGCAGCTTGTGTAGGTCCTCGAGAACGGGAGTGATATGATCAAATAGCTTTGATCGGGTGACTAGCCGAACCGCAGAATTTTGGACCTTCTCCAGTCATTTGATGAGAGTGTCGGGCAGTCCATTCAGGGTACTATTGTACATGTCCATTCGTGACGTGATGGGTGCATGGACTGCCTGTTTCGTGGCATGTGGTGTCAGGTAATCCCAGATCCAACAATGTGCATAATGTGATAAAATGTTGATCAGACGCAGCAAGAGATTTGGGGTTCCATTGACGTGTTGGAATCCAGTGTTAGACCTAATGAACGTACTTTGGAAGCCGGACTAACACGTGCCTCACCAACTATGAGATAATAATAATAATAATAATAATTGATTCTTATTGAGCGCTACTTACAGACAAACTGATCAGAGCACTATACAACAGAAAAGAAACATACAAATCATAACAATTAAACAAGGAACAGTAATTAAGATATTATGAACGAAAAGAAAATTTAGCTACTCAAAATGTACATTATGGATTTAAGATGGAAAGAGTTGGGTTTTAAGTTTCTTTTTGAAAGTGTCTTCTGTACTACATAGGCGGAGGTGTTGTGGCAGAGTGTTCCAGGTGGATGGTCCAGCATAAGAGAATGAGCGTTCGGCTGCCTTGGTGTTGGTGCGTGGGATCAGTAATAGTGTCTGATCGTTCCGTGAACGCAGATGGTATCTGGAAACTGGAGGAGTAGTAAGCATGATAGACAGATAGTGTGGAGCAGAATGCATTAAGCACTTGTACACTAAAAGTGCTAGTTTGAATTCAATTAGCTGTTTGATGGGAAGCCAGTGTAGTTGCTTCAACAGAGGTGCACTTGGCTCTCTTTTCTTTGCACCAAGCACCAGACGAGCCGCTTGATTTTGGATTTTTTGCAGTCTTTTTAAATCCCCGGCATTCACATTTGCCAGAAGGGAATTACCGTAATCAAGCCTGCTCAAAACTAGAGAACATAGTGCATGACTACAAGCTTCACCTGTAAGGTACTTTCTCACATGACATATGTTTCTCATATGGAAATTGGCCACCTGGCACACTCTACGAACATGTTCCAACATTGACAAAGTCTGGTCAAAATATACACCAAGATTTTTAACAGTTGTTGATGGATCAACAGTGGCGTTTCCAATCTGCAGGCTCAGATCACCTGAAGGGCGGAGTCTGCTGGATGACAGAAGGATGATTTCTGATTTGTCTTCAATTAAGTTTCAGGTTATTGCTTGTCATCCATCGACTCAACTCGCCTATACATGTTTACAACTTATTGCAGGCTTCATCGAGACTAGCTTGATTGCATGGATCAAAACTACAATAAATCTGAGTATCATCTGCGTAAAGATGATACTGGAGATCATGGCGTTTAATGATATCTCCAACTGGTCGGATGTACATCGTGAAATGCTGAGGCCCAAGTACTGAGCTTGCAGAACGCCGTATCTAGTGTAATGAGTTTCAGAATATTTCCCCTTCACAGAGACACATGAGGAACGTCCAGTGAGATACGATGTAAACCATTGAAGGGCTGTCTCCTTTATGCCATACTCAGTCTGAAGTCTTGACAGCAGAATAGAATGATCTATGGTGTCGCAGGCAGCGCTCAGATCTTGTAGCACAAGTAGTACTCCCCTCTTCTGGTCAATCTGTTGAAGAATGTCCTGCTTTACATGAACCAGGGCAGTTTCCGTGCTGTGGGAAGGCTTGTATGCTGACTGGAATTGCTCACGAAGATCATGATCACCAAGATACAACAAAAGTCTGGTAGACACTGCAAGCTCAAGTACTTTGGACATGAAGGCGATATTCGATACCGGGCGATAGTTTTTCATGAGAACGATGACCTTCTTCCATCGGTTGAGTAGAGCTGAAGAAGATAAATTCAGTCCTTCTCCAGTAACTAATTTCTGATAAATAAATGCACACTAATTAAGTAAAGTTCATATCTTCCTTTCCATTTTCCAATATAACTGCCTCTTTTAGAATTATTCTTAAATATAGTGATTTCTAATATTTGTGTACCACCACAAATATTCAATAATTTGACAAAACGTGAAAAAACCGAAATAGCGCCTTTTTTGTTGTATTTTCAGCCAATGCACGATGTTGGATTTTTTTGTTGGCTTTGTCGTGTTGGTTATATTCACACAGCCAGCCGGACCCATGTATTGTTATTATTAATTAATTATTTAATTAACGGTCACCATATATTTTTAAAGTGGAGCTGAATTGGTATGATCGTATTGGCTAAATTTCACACATTTTGGGGTCTAAAATTACCTTCATAGCAATTTTAGGTCCCAAAAGGAAACTAGAAATGTCATAGATATGAATAAAAGCAATAAGGCATGCACCTTGAAGGCATTTTGGTCTGTAAACAGAACTCAACTATCCCTTTAAACTTGAACTATTTACTTGCACTCAGGATAAGACTCACCACGAGGTCCCATCCAAAGAGTCTGATTGAAGAACAGGTGTCCTTTCTTCCACCAGTCTTCTTTGATGAAACTCCCATCGGAAAGAGCTTTGGAGAAGTCCTCACAGATGTCGGTGGCACATCTTTTAAGAAGGTGAGTTATAATCATGATACTCTCTCATCCTTGTTGCCATTTCAGACATAATCAATTTAGTTTTGATTATATAAAGCTTAAGTTTAGATTATTAATATGACTTACTCAGTGATTCATGAGTAATGTGATATTTGAAGTTTGTTCCATTGATGTATACTTGATGTATATATACCTTGTAACCATGTAGAGAAAAAAAATGTCCACTTATCTGGACAATTAAAAAAATCAAATCAAACCAAATCAATACAAATGAAACATATTTTGTATGTATTTTGTATGTCCTATGCATCAGATGAATTTCAAACAGCCATGTCTGGTCAGAACATCAAATGTTGAATACATTATTACATTCAATTCAAATCCATAATATGGTGTTATTGCATGTTTAGCTGTGCAATATTGTGTATAGTGAACCTGTACATTGTATTGTAGTTTTGCATAAGTCAGTTCTGCCAATGTTCATTCTTGTGATATAAATAAACTTCAAATATTTGAGGCCCTCTCTGAAGTTCTTTGTATCAAAAGTCCAGCTACCTCTTACTCTATAATTGGAAAGCCGATGTAATCATGATGAAATTAAGTCAGTTGCTTCACAAAGTTATTTGCATGTACACAATTGAAGTCAGGCGCGTACGCGGGGGGGGGGGGGGGGGGGGGTGTTTGGGGGTTGTGAACCCCCCCCTTTTACTTTTTTATGTGTGTGCATTGGAGGAAAAAAAAAAAAAACCTTAACGTTTTTTTGTAATAACATTTTGGGTAATGGGTGACCCAAAAAACCTGACCCTAACCCCCCCCCCCCCCCAACAAAACGAAATATTGATCGGCCAAAATATGACCTCTTACCCTCCCCCCCCCCCCCCCCCCCACTTATTCAGCGGCTGGCTGAGTCGTTTGCAACAATTTTGGGACCCCAAAAAATAAAATATACGTCCTCTTACCCCCCCCCCCCAGCTTATCCAGCGGCTGGCTGAGTCTTTGTGAAATATTTGGTGTGATTTTAAAATTTTAAAACCCCCCTCGAAAAAATCCTGCGTACGCTCATGATTGAAGTACATGCCCTCCTTATATTTCACACATTTCTGATACTTTTACAAGGGTTATCAAGATTTCTTGCAGTGTAAAAAATATCAAAATTTAAAGAAATACAGGTGAAGGCATTAAATGTTGAAATTTAAGCAAGAAAGTAAGTTAATAACCATGTGCATCTTTGTTTATTGTGATTATTATCATATCAGGGATCAGTTGTCCAAGCGGTTTTCAAGCTGGTAACCCACGGAACAATCAGAGAGTAAGTCAACATACATGTACTAAGACATTGAAAGACAGGCGTCAGTGTGTAACTGCAAATACAAGAGCTTCTAACATATATGAATTACAACAGCTGTGTTTTAAATTTCATTATATACCTCTCTTTTGTATGTTGAATATGATTTGGAGTCATGATTTAAGCCCTGTCAGCAAAGAAACAAACTATTGCCAGTTGCTCCAGTAACAGTCAATAGTTAATGAAAAAGATGCCTGTTGCCCGGGTAACAGGCCGCATAGTTAAGTTTTGCTGAGATCCCCACTGGTTTACGTGTAAAAAAGTTTTTTTGTGCGAGTCCGGATACCATACAGTGTGTGTGCTATTCCCGAATGATCATAACATTCAAGCAACTTTCCAGCGAAGAATACTCAGATTTTCTGTGATGTTTTAACCAATCTTTACTCAAGAAAAGGATAAGGCAAGAATTCTTTGTAGATTTGTTTGTGAATTCGGTATACAAAAGATATATGGACGTCTTTAATATTTGAGGCATTAGCTGTTTCTATACTGGCTCTCGGGACGTTACATCCTGCTATGACCCCTTGAGCCTATGGAAACAGCTATGCCTCTCATAGCAGTCAATATATCTATACTATAAACTTATGAGAGACAGATTATGACTATTATGATGATGATGTCAGGGAGGTAACCATCACAGTCTTATTTTGTATGAAATCTCACTAAATGTACATATACAGTTATGTTTGATAAGTGAAAGAAATTATTTTCACAATATGATATTACATGTACTATAGGAGAAAAAAAAGAACATGAAAATATTTTCAGAAATAATTTGCCTTTTGTTATTTCATTATTTTCTAAATGGTAAAATGGCCAGAAATAGTATGTTTACTCTCCTTTTTGTTAAACTGTACGTTTAGTGTGCTTTGCAACATGTGGTTTTATAAAGATATACTTTCAATCTTAATACAGACTGGTGAATCATTCATGACTGTTGAATACCTAGACCCTACCAAGCAAACATGGAAGGTTGTACACACAGATGCTGACTTCTGCACCAGGTTTGTGGGAATCTTGGTAGAAAAATAGATGAAATTTGTTCAAAGTTTAAGTCCTTTTGCCTCTATAAAAGTTCATTGATTCGTTCATTTGAAGAAAAAAATGAATAAATAAATAAGTTGTTTCTTTAGTACACTAGAAAATGTAGGTATTAAAGAATACTGAGAATCTTCAATGAGTTTCAGAGAAAGAGCGGAAAGAAGATAAAGCAGATAATTTACTGAAATGTCAAACTTCCCCCTCCCTGCACCCACCCCCCTAGGGAGTGCGCCTTGCA
Source organism: Strongylocentrotus droebachiensis (assembly GCA_035222895.1). Classification (NCBI taxonomy): domain Eukaryota; kingdom Metazoa; phylum Echinodermata; class Echinoidea; order Camarodonta; family Strongylocentrotidae; genus Strongylocentrotus; species Strongylocentrotus droebachiensis. The sequence goes on along the minus strand of JAVYIG010012789.1, from coordinate 991 downwards.
CGCTTTGCGTGCTCACTACCCGCCCGCCCCCCCTAAAATAAAATCCTGGTTACACGCTTGCTGCAACCAGAACTTAACTTTCCCTTTAAAGTCGATCATAGTTTTTGTGAAACACCTCCCTGGTATCAATTCTGTAGTCAATGGTGCTACCAAGAGATTTGTCATTAAATGGATGATTGTTGTATGTTGTACAGGGCGTATTGCAACGAACCACCCCTTGGGACAATTTCAGGAGCCTTCTGCTTCACCTATTACATAATCCAAATAAAATTGCTATGGGTAATGAGTTCAATTCTGTTATGATCACTTTATGTCATTCTCTCTCATCTCTCTTCCCTGCTGATCAGGTTCATTTGGACGCGTACAAGCACGTTGCTTGGTCACAGCGAGGTCACAGCTTATTGGGACATCCCATCGGACACACTATGGGCACCTACCGTCTCAGGGTGTTTGGAGAGTCTAAAGATATCGCACAGAAGATCAGTAGCTATGAAGGAGCGTCTTCACTGTTCAAGGTTACTCAATAGATTGACAAGATCAGAGACTCCACTAACCCCTTTAGTGTTCCTATTCTACCAGGCATAACTTTAAGTTGTCTTGAGTCTTCATAAAATGTGTATCATGATTAAAATCAAATCAAATGCAAGAACTGTCTTTACAGTTCAAGGTTACTCAATAGATTTGACAGGTTCAGACATTTTAGTGTTCCTATTCTCCCACTTCACCACTTATTCCAGGCATAACTTTAAGTTGTCTCGAGTCTTCATAAAATGTGTATCATGATTACAATCAAATCAAATTCAAGAACTGTCTTCACAGTTCAAAGTTACTCAATAGATTGACAAGATCAGAGACTCCAATATCCCTTTAAGTGTTCCTATTCTCCCACTTCACCACTTATTCCAGGCATAACTTTGTCTCGAGTCTTCATAAAATGTGTGTTGTGATTAAAATCAAATCAAATACAAAAACTGTTTTCACTGTTCAAGGT